>JAQZBX010098315.1:0-11593 GCA_029593785.1 Cabassous unicinctus | reverse complement strand
AAAAAAAAAGGGGGGGGGTCTGTTTTATCAAAATAACTTCTTGTACTTTAACCTTATCATTTCCTTGGAGAAAAAAGTCTTATCACTTTTTAAAACAACCTAATGTTTAAACCTGCTTTCTCAAAGTCAAATCCTAAAAAGTAGCTTTTTAATTCAAACTATTGCACAAGATTTTTTCTTTCACCTTGAAAAAGGTAAAGTAATAAAATAATTGAATTTATTTAATATGCTATAGTTTAAATGGAAAGTATTTGAAATTGTTCTAAAATTAAAAGGTATTCTTTAACCCAAGGGGGCAGGGACTCAATGTCCTACTGATGTGGGCCAATCAAAGCCTTAATCATTATTTAATCAAGTAAGAGTGAAACCTCTAAATCCAATACAATCTCATGTATCACTAGCCCAGAGGAATAGACCAGTTTGCAAATATAATCAGTATTCCTTTTTGGAATTCATCAATAATATCAAACTATCATAGGTGGTAACACTCTCCCTGAACAATGAGGTTGAAGGCTGGCCCTCTTCAAGCTCTGGGGCTTACTCACCCTTTCCTCATACATGGGTGGGGTCCCTCTCTTGGTCTGAAAATGTTGTTTTTCCATTTAAAGATTTATTGAAGTATACCATTCATACATGAATATACATAAACAATAAGTGTATAGTAAAAGTTGTGAACTTACAAAACAGACATGCATGACATCTTACAGGGCTCCCATACCTCACCCCACCACCAATACCTTCCATTGTTGTGAAACATTTGTAATAAATTATGAAAGAACATCATTAAAGTGTGACCACTAACTATAGTCCTTATCTTACATTTGGTGTATTTTCCCCCTGACCCGCCCCATTATTGTTTTTTTATTCATACACCATACAATTATCTAAAGTGTACAATCAATGACATTTGGTATAATCACCGAGTTGGGCATTCATCACTTTAATCAATATTGGAGCAGCATTTTCATCACTCCAAAAAAAGAAAAACACAACAAAAAACAAACCACTATCATATCCATATGTTAGTGCTACTAATTACAAATCCTATGATGTGCTTTCACCATTTCTATTCATTTCCAAACATATACAAACAACTTTTTACCAATTCTGCACAGATTAAACCTCAGCTTCCCATTCTCTAACCACATTCTATTCTCTGGTGACTTGTATTCTAGCTATTAACTTCATGAGTTTGCTCATTATATTTAGTTCATAATAGTGAAATCATGCAGTATTTGTCCTTTTGTGCCTGCCTTGTTTCACTCAACATAGTGTCCACCAGGTTCATCAATGTTTCATATGCTTCACGACTTTGTTTCTTCTTACAGCTGAATAATATTCCATCGTGTGTATATACCACAGCTTGTTTATGCATTTGTCAGTTGATGGACACCTGGGTTGTTTCCATCTTTTAGCAATTGTGAATAATGTCACTATGAACATAAGTGTTCAGATGTCTGTTCATGTCACTGCTGTCAGTTTTTCTGGGTATATGCCTAGTAGTGGTATTGCTGGGTCACATGACAGATCTATACCCAACTTCGGTAGGAACTGCCAGATAGACTTCTACAGTGGCTGTAGCATTCTGCATTCCCACTAACAGTGAATAAGCATTCCTATCTCTCTACATCCTCTCCAACACTTGTAGTTTTCCATTTTTTGTAATAATGACCATTCTAGTAAGTGTGAATTGATAGCTCATTGTAGCTTTGATTTGCCTTTCCCTAATCGCTAGTGATGTTGACCAATTTTTCATGTTTTTTTTTTCACATTTGTATTTCTTCTTTAGAAAAATGTATATTCAGGTCTTTTGCCCATTTTTTAGTTGGGTCATTTGTCTTTTTATTTTTGAGTTGTAGGATCTCTTTATATATCATGGATATTAAACCCTGCCTTGTTAGATGTGTGATTTCCAAATATTTTCTCACATTGAGTAGGCTGCCTTTTTATCCTCTTCACAAACTCCTTTGAGGTGCAGAAGTGTTTAAAATGAGGCAGTCCCATTTATCTATTTTTTTCTTTTGTTGTTCATGCTTTGGGTGTAATGTTTAAGAGAACCCGTCTTACTAAAAGTTCTTGCAGATACTTCCCTACACTATTTTTCTTGGAGTTTTATGGTCTTGGCTTTTATATTTAGCTCTTTGATCCAATTTGAGTTGATCTGAATATAGGGAATGAGATAGGGGTCCTCTTTCATTCTTTTGGTTATGGATATCCAGTACTCCCAGCATCAGTTGTTGAAAAGACTGTTCTGTCCCAGAAAAGTGGGCTTGGTAGGCTTATCAAACATCAGTTGACCATAGAGGTGACGGTCTATTTCTGAACTCTCAATTTGATTCCATTGATCAGTGTGTCTATCCTAATGCCAATACCATGCTGTTTTGACAACTGTAGCTTTATAGTACACTTCAAGGTCAGGAAGCATGGGTCCTCCAACTTTGCTCTTCTTTTGATAGATGTTTTTGGCTATTTGAGACCCCTTTCCTTCCAAATAAATTGGGTAATTGACTTTACTATTTCTGTAAACTAGGCTGTTGGAACTTTGATTGTTATTGCATTGAATCTATAAATCAGTTTGGGTAGAATTGACACCTTCATGATGTTTAGTCTTCCAATCCATGACATTGGAATATACTTCCATTTCTTTAGGTCTTCTTTGATTTCTTTTAGCAGTGTTTTATAGTTTTCTGAATACAGATCCTTTATACTCCTGGTTAAATTAATTCCTTGATATTTGAGTATTTTTGTTGCTATTGTAAGTGGAATTTTTTTTCTGGATTTCCTCCTCACCTTGCTCATTAGTAATGCAGTGAAACACTACTGATTTTTGTGTGTTAATCTTGTATCCTGCCACTTTGCTGAACTTATTAGGCTCTAATAGCTTTGTTGTAGATATTTCAGACTTTTCTAAATATAGGATCATGTCATCTGCAAATAATGAGTGTTTTACTTCTTCTTTTCTTATTTGGATGCCTTAAATTTCTTTTTCTTGCCTAATTGCTCTAGTCAGAACTTCTAGCACAATGTTGAATAACAGTTCTGATGGTGAGCATCTTTGTCTTGTTCCAGATCTTAGAGAGAAAGCTATCAACCTTTCTCAATTAAGTAAGAGGTTGGCTGTGGGTTTTTCATATATGTCCTTTATCATGTTGAGGAACTTTCCTTCTATTCCTATCTTTTGAAATGTTTTTAACATGAAAGGATACTGGATTTTGTTGAATGCCTTTTCTGCATTGACCAAGATGATTATGTGTTTTTCACATCAATTTGTTAATGTGGTGTATTATGTTAACTGATTTTCTTGTGATGAACCACCCTTGCATACCAGGAATAAATGCCAATTGATCATGGTGTATAATTATTTTAATATGTTGTCAGATTCTATTTGTAAATATTTTGTTGAAAATTTTTGCATCTATGTTCATTGGAGAGATTGGTCTATAGTTTTTTTTTCTTGTAGTACCTTATCTGGCTTTGGTATTAGGGTGATGTTGGCTTCACAAATGTGTTGGGTATTTTTCCCTCCTCTTCAATTTTTTGAAAGAGTTTAAACAGGACTGTTCTTAATTCTTCTCAAAATGCTTGGTAGAGTTCACCTGTGAAGCCATCCATTTCTGAACTTTTCTTTGTTGGGAGATTTTTGATGACTGATTCAATCTCTTTAAATATCATTGGTTTGTTGAGTTCCTGTATTTCTTGTAGAGTCAATGTAGGTTGTTTGAGCATTTCTAGGAATTTGTCCATTTCATCTAGGTGGCCCAATTTGTTGGAAAACAGTTTCTCATGATTTTCTTTCATGATCCTTTTTATTTCTGTGGGGTCAGTTGTAATGTCCCCCATTTCATTTCTGATTTTATTTATTTGCACCTTCTCTCTTTTTCCTTTGTTAGTCTAGCTAAAGGTTTGTCAATCTTATTGATTTTCTCCAAGAACCTGCTTTTACTTTTCTTGATTTTCTTGATTGTGTTTATGTTCTCAATTTCATTTATTTTTGCTCTAATCTTTTTTATTTCTTCCCTTCTGCTTGCTTTGGGATTCATTTGCTGTTCTTTTTCTAGTTCCTCCATGTGTTCAGTTAGGTCTTTGATTTTAGTTCTTTCTTCATTTTTAATGTAGGCATTTAGGGCTATAAATTTCCCTCTCAGTACTTCCTTTGCTCTATACTATAAGTTTTGATAAACTGTGTTCTCATTTTAATTTGTCTTGAGATATCTACTAATTTCTCTTGCCATTTCTTTTCTGATCCATTGATTATTTAGAAGTGTGTTGTTTAGCCTTTATATATCTGTGAATTTCCCCCTTTATCACCTAGTATTGATTTCCAGCTTCATACTATTATGATCAGTGAAGGTGCTTTGATTCATTTCAGTCTTCTTAAATTTAAATTTATTGAGAGCTGTTTTGTGGCCCATTATGTGGTCTATCCTAGAGAAATCTTGAACACTTGAGAAAGAATATTTTACCTGCTGATTTGGGCTGCAATGTTCTTTATATGTCTGTCAGGTCCAGCTTGTTTATCATAGTTTTCAAGTTCTCTGTTTCCCTGCTGATCTTCTGTCTAACTTTTCTATCTTTTGATGTAAGTGGCATGTTGAAGTCTCCAGCTATTATTGTATAGATGTCTATTTCTCCTTTCAGTTTTGCGAGAGTTTTCCTCATGTATTTTGGGGCACCCTGGTTAGGTGCATAGATATCTATAACTGTTACTTCTTCCTGGTTGATTGTCCCTTTTATTAATATATATTAATTATTAATATAATTCATATAATTTTCTGCATCTCTTGTCACTTTTTTGCATTTAAAGTCTTTTGTCTGATACCAGTATGGATACCCCTGCTGTTTTTTGGTTACTGTTTGTGTGAAATATCTTTTTCCAATCTTTCACTTTCAGTCTGTTTGCATCCTTGGCTACTGCAGTCAGTCTACTGCAATCATCAGATGGATGGCTCTTGTTTTCTTATCCATTCTGTCAGCCTATGCCTTTTGATTGGGGAGTTTAATCCATTCACATTCATTGTTATTACTGTAAAGGCATTGCTTCAACCATTTTATACTTTGGCTTTCATATGTCATGGCTTATTTTCGTCTATCTTTTTACCTTTTTGTTTACCCTTTCTGATAGTCTTCACTTCTACAGTCTCCTCCAGACCTCTCTCTTGTTTTTTCTTTTCTGGCTGCAAAACTCCCTTTAGTGTTTCCTGCAGAGCTGAATTCTTATTTATGAACTCTTTTTGTTTCTGTTTATCTGTGAATGTTTTAAACTCACTGTCATATTTCAAGGACAGTTTGCCAGATATAGAATTCTTAGGTGCCAGTTTTTCTCTTTAAGTACCTTAATTATATCATACTGCCTTCTTGCCTCCATGGTTTCTGAAGAGAAATCCACACTAAGTCTTACTAGACATCCCTTGTATGTGTGGGTTTGTTTATCCTCTGCAGTTTTCAGAATTTTATCTTCATTTTTGGCAATCCTTTCAGTCTATAGCTGCCTGTCAGGGGCTGAAGAGCCCACTACAGTTTGCTCTGAGTGTGTGTGTGGGGTGCCAGCAGTGGCTGCTGCAGCTTTATTCATGGGAATTTTCCAGCCAGCGAAGACACCTTTCCTTTGCTCCTCTCTCTTCTGGGTGGTGTCTAAATTTTCCTTGGTGTCCTAAGCCTCAGAACGGCCCTCCAGATAGTCTCTGCCTATCCTATAGCTATTTTTCCTCCATCTTCCCAGAAATCCATCAAGAAGATGTTTTTAATACAGACCTTGGCTTACACGGCTCTTCCTCTGAAGTCATTTTTCCTTCAATCTCTCCCTTTTCTATCCCTTTCAGTCCAGGCTGGCAGTGGTTGCATCCATACAGATCTCACAAAAAACTTGTTGGTTTTGCATGCAGAAAACAGGGGCCCAAGCTGTTGGACAGCAAGACATTCCATAGATCCTTCCTGGATAACTGCTTTTCCAATCCTGACTTGCAAGGAAATGGCTGCCTGCTTCCATGTGTGGTTAAAGTCCTCACATGGAGTATTATTCTCTAGAGACTCATTTTCTGGAAGCCCAGAATTTCCCAAACCATCAATTTCTGGTTTCTTTGGGCCCAGGAGTTCAGTTCTCAGCTTATCCCTTTCCGCTAGCATTTTACTATATGCTGCATGGAGAAGCCAGGCTGTGCTTTCTACATTTAGTTTGGAAATATCCTCAGCTAAATGTGAAAGCATGTCACTTTCAAATTCTAATTCTGCCTTCCATCTACTATCAGGAGCCAATTTTGCCATATTCTCTGCCACTTTAAAACAAAGATCACCTTTCTTCCAGTTTGCAATGACACATCACTTCTGTCTAAGGCCTCATTGGAAGTATCTTAACATCCATATTTTTCCAGTGGTTGTTCAAAGCATTCTAGGCCTTTTCTATCAAGCATCTCACAATTCTTCCAGAATCTACCCCTTACCCATTTATAAAACCATTCCAAAATTTTTGGTATTTATATAGTAACACACACCCCATTCTTCTGGTACCAATTTCTGTTTCAGTTTGCTAACTGCTGCCAATGCAAATATCAGAAATGAGCTGGGAATTTGTTAACTTATGAGCTTATCGGTTCTGGGGCCATGAAAGTGTCCAGATCAAGGCATCATCAGAGATACTTTCTCACCAAGCTTCAGTTGTGGGCGATCAGACACATGGGACAGCACAATGGCGGCATCTGCTGCTCTCCACCTTCTCCTCCAGGCTCACTTTCTCCCCAAGCTGCAGCTGTGGCAATCAGGTACATGGCATTATCTGCTTGTTTCTCCCCTCTCTTCTGGGCCTCATTGCTTTCTAGAGGCTTGGCAGTTGGTGGCTGCAGCCACTGCCTGCCCTGCAGCCCTGGACCTGGGGCCTGCTGCTTGCACCCACACAAATTGGCAGCTCCGAGCATCCTGCTTTTCTGGTGTGGGTCGTGGCTTCAGTCTCTGCCTTTGCCCTAGGTGGCTTGGGGGGCTGGCAGGAGGCTCTGGCTGAATTGGTGCCTTTGCCAGGCACAGAGTAGGTATTGTTCGGTATGCATGCTTCCATAGGTGGGACAGGATCTTGTTCACCACTGTAGCCCTCAAGGACCCTGTTATCTTGCCCCTGGTTATCTACCAGCACTACATCCTAGCCAAGCAAGGTGGAAAATTTGCAGCCAGAAATAAAAGCATTGCCAGAGGATCCTAGTCAAGAAGTTGCAGTTTGTGCAAATCATTCAGGGTGGTCCAAAAATTTGCCAGGCTGACTTATCTCAAGAATGTGCAAAGGCTGGTTTCAGAGCTGTATGCTTGGGATAACTTGCTCCAGGCCATCTGGACAGAGATAAGAATAATAATAGGAAGCACTTACATGGTTCATACTATGCATTACATATTATTTTAGGCACCAAACATTATAACTCATCTAATATATGCAACAGTCTTTTTAAAGAAGGTACTCCTTGTGAATATTCTCACTGTCCTGATTTTGTGATAATCAGGGTAGGCTAAACATTTGCTATATTAGAAACCATGCATGTGTCCCCAGACCTAGTTTTTCTCCTAGGTCTGATTTTTAGAATGCTGGTGATAAACTAAGCCTGATTTATTATATGACCATCCTGTATGGGAAATGACTGTAACTCTAGGTATCTTTGATCAACCTTAAGAGATATAACAGGTGGATGGATGTGGCTCAAATGGTTGGGTGTCCGTCTCCCATATGGAGGGACCTGGGTTCGATCCCTCTGACCTCCCAGTAAAAATTTTAAAAAAGGGAAATATAGAAGGCGCATGGGCCACCAGGCCCTGTGCATGGGTGTGCCATCAGGCCCTGCAAGTGGGTGAGCCCCCCAGACGTCGCACACGGTGCACTGCCAGTCCTGCGAGCAGGTGAGCCCCTTAGGCCCTGAGAGCGGGTGCGCCACCAGGCCACGTGAGTCACGCATCAAGATGATGACATAACAGGAGAATGACACAAGGGAGAACCAAGATGAGACACACCGAAAAATCAGGAACGATGGTTGCGCAGGTGGTAGGACACCTCTCTCCCACATCAGAGTCTCTGATGATCGAATCCCAGTGAAGATAGGAGGAGAAGGATGAGAAGAGAGGGTTGGAAATGGACACAGAGAGTTTCCCAGCAAATGGACACAGAAACAACAAAAATGGGGGAGGGGGGTGTAAAAAAGTAAGTAAATAAATAAATAAATCCTTAAAAAAATGTATAGGAGAGGAAGATACGGACGATAGTTAGTAGTAATAATTTGACAATGCTCTTTCATGATTTGTTAACAAATGTTTCACAACAATGCAGGGTGTTTGTGGTGGGGTGATGTGTGGGAGCCCTGTATGATGTTATGCATGTTTGTTTTGTAAGTTCACAATGTCTACTGAACACTTATAGTTTAAGTATGTTCGTATATGAATGATATACTTCAATAAACTGTTTATAAATAAATAAAAATAAAACCTTATAAGATTAAGGACTTATTAATGGGTAAAGTGTTTCTGTTTTGGGTGATGAAAATCATTTTAGTGATGGAAGATGGTGATGGTAGTACAACATTGTAAAAGTAATTTATACCATTGAAGTGTACATTTAAAAATGTTTAAAATGGCAAATTTTAATGTTACATATCTGTTATTACCACAACAAACTTTTCAAAAAACTTAAAAAAAAAAAAAAAGAAGATGCTCTTATCCTATATTATGGTTGGGGAAACTGAGGCATAGGGATGAAGACCTGTCCAAAGTTCCCTCAGGTAGCAAATGACAGATCTGGAATTCTATATTCCACCTCTTGATGCTCAATACCCAGTTGATAGTCTGAGTCTAGGATTCTAAAGGAACTCTGGGTGGTTCCAGACATTATATTGTATGTATATTCGTAAATTCTGTCAGAAAACCACCTAAGAAAAGATAATAATTTTCACTCTTTCCCTCTGTCTGGCCACATTGGGAGCCACAAGGCTGAGCAAATTCGACTAAACTATCCTGACCTGATGGCCCATATGAAGGTGTGGCAGCTCCTCTTAGAACTGCCCATTTTACAGAAGGAAAAGCCAACTTATTACAAGCCATACATTTAAGATAAACAGGGGAATGTTTGTGAAAGGATGGGGGTAGCACCAGTACTTTCCAAAAACTGCAAGAATTCACCTTAGTTGAGCTGGCTTCTAGACTCTGACTAGGCAAGTGCACTGTGTGACACAACTCCAGGGGACATTGCTCATATTGTATTCTAAGTGAATTGTGCATCCTGGGGTCATTTAACATACTGACATGCCTCACTCTCAGCACCAGTGTCCCCTTTGCCCACTGACTGCTTTTTGAGTGATTATGTCAATATTTGGCATTACTTGTTGTGTTAACTTGATAATGATTAAATCCTCAATTTTATTCTTATCTCATCAAACAAGATTTAGTGGATATCGAATCACATTTTGAAATGTTTTAGTTTTGCCACTCCTATTCAGTTCTTCTAGCTCACAGTATAGGTACCTGGTTTAGTGTTTGAGAAGGGCTGAGGGGAGAGAAGAAAAGAAAACTCTAAGATTCCACTTCTGTAGGTAGCTGTGAAGGAGACATTCTGATGGAAACCTGCCTTCTCAGTTTAGATGCCTTATATGGGAAATTAAAAGGACTTTCTTAAGAGTTTAGTAACCAGAACCTCAAAAAGCCATAGACCTATAAGAAAGACCCAGGGCCCAGCTGGAGGCAAGGAATAAATGCCTCACACTCTTTCCCCTTCTGTCTCTGACCTCTTGCTGTTATCTTCTATTGGCTGCTCCCAACTAGTAGCCAGAAGTTTAAGATACTAAGTGATGTAATCTATGGAAGTTATTGTACTCCTAGGACACAGAGAACAGCAATGAAGAGTGGGGAATGGATTCTGAGGGGCAATATGAAAATAACCAGCACAAATCTCAATCCCATATATAGTGGAAAACCCAACCCTGTCCCAATTTTTCCTTCTTAAGGGAATTATGCTGGAAGCAGGAGAAGAGATCCAGAAGAAATTAGGCTATATTGTTGTAACAAACAATGCCTAGGTATAGTAGATTTACCTAACAACCATTTATTTCTCCCATGCAAGTTGGAAAAGGGATCACCTTTATACAATCACTAAGTGATCCAGGCTAATGTTGCTCCACCTTCTTGTAACTTTACCAAAGTGAACGTGAGGCTTTCTCATTGCTGAGGCAGGAAGAGAATTGTGCATGTGTTTTTCACTGCTTCATCCTGGAAGTTACACATACCGCCTCCACTCACATTTTATTGGTCATCTCTTATTTTCTATCTTCAGTTCCCTACCATGAGGAACTGGATTCTCCTCATCTCTCCTTTGAATTCTCCCCTCTCCCCCATGCTGATTTAGACCTAGATACCTGTTCATTTCTTATACAAAGCAGTTTAGTTATTCCTTTTTTTTTCTCATTTAAGACTAATTTGGCTTTATTCAGAAGGCCTCATCTTCATAATAAAAATGCCTATTAAGGTATTGTCTTATGAAAAGATAAGTCAGTTTTCTTCTTGAGAGGAATTCTGTTGTTGGTTTTAAAAGAAATTCATTTTTTTTCTGATGTATTTCTCCATTTAAAAAATGACAGCATTGAGAGTCAGAGCGGGGAGTGATTTGTCTGTGGTCAGGGGTTTTGACTCATTTCCTGACTCTATGTCCATAGTTCTTTCCTTTATCCTGTACCACCTCCTTCTCTGTATTCTCTTCTTGGAAAAACCAGTCTTCCCTAGATATCATCTGCCTGGCTTTTCTTTAATCGTGTGCAGTTCAGCTCTGCATATAAAGAAGCCAGCACCTTGGTGAGAATCATTAATTTTCAGAAGGTTTTATTTCAGTGACTCCAAAGATAATTGCTAAAAATAGGTACATTCCCTGCAAGACACAGTTAAAAGCAACTCATTTTGTGGTCAGTCTCCCCAAAGGCATGAAGGCTATGCTGAGAATTCAAGTGTTTTAGCAGCCATGACAAATTTCTTCCATGAACGGGCATGCAGTAAATAATTATTTCTCAGAGGCAGCTTTTGGTGATCACAGTTAGGGGGCGGGTGAGGACAGATGCCTGGAGATGTCCAGGTGGGCCTGAATTTTCCCATAAGAGAAGCATGCACCATTTTCCAAGAATGCAGGAGTGAAGTAAGGAGAGAAGATACTGTGAAAACTCACACCTGAGCTTACTGGCATTTCAAAAGTCCACAAATAGGTGCATGTGAAACCTTCAATTAATGTTGACAATGTCCTTCAGCCTCTCCAAGAGACATCTCAGTTAGTTTAGGCCTAAAGTCTAAAAGAAATTAGGCAGCAGATTGTGAGTGTAATTTCTATTTTCTCTACTTCCCACCTTGGCCCATATAGTAAGGAAGTTCTGTTAATGCTTCTAGCTTCTCAGAAGTGTGGAGAGGAAGCCTCTGCACTGGGGCAGGGCTTAGCTTACCTTCTTGTAGGGCATACCAGTGGATACCTCTTACTTCTTTCTCTCTTCGTATCTATCTTCTTCCCTCTCTCCCTCTGTTTTTCCCTCCCTGCCTCTCTCCTTGCTTCCCTCTATCTTCCTTCATCTCTTGGATCTGTTTTCTCCCAGGGTTTGGATTCCTT
>JAQZBX010098314.1:0-11597 GCA_029593785.1 Cabassous unicinctus | reverse complement strand
AAGATAGTATTATTGTATGTATAATATAGCTTGAAAAATTTTTCACTCACAAATTTTTCTTTCATGTGAGGCCCACTGTCTCCTTACTGTCATTGGTTCTGACATGAAGAATGATGTCATTCTATCTTCTTTACTTGTAAAACTATTAATTTTGCAACCTTGTACTTTTCAAAAGAGGAAACTGAGATGCTTGCCTAAGATGAAACAGATTGGCCAGAAGTAAAAAAAAAAAAAAAATTAAACTTACAGTGTCATAGTAGTATGTCAGTCATGAAAACATTTCCCTCGATTTAATTCAGAAATTATATTCTAAGTATTATCTATGCAGAATAAACTAGCTTAATGTTTTCATATGTTATATTTTGTATCTCTCCTAATAATAATATTTTAGTTACGTCTCTTTAATAGGCTCTGGTAAGTGAATTGTTATATAATTAGAAAATGGAAGAATTGAGAATCATATCCAATTTCATTCCTTTTAGGTGTAATTCATCTAGGATGCTGGAAAGGCCCATTCATGTAGAGGATGTCTCTGTTCAAAAGTTGAATTTTCTGCTTAGACTTCCATTCCATCCTGCAGCCAAAAAGAAATTACAAAATCAAAGTTGCTTAGATCATGATTAGGCAGGTTTCCAGCACAAGTATTAAAGATAAGAGAAGTTAGGAGATGTTCTCTTCTCTAGACCCTCTTTCCTCTTCAGCTGCTGAAAATCAGATCTGTCTAAGGAGTAAAGCCTGCCTTCTCTCTGGTGATAGGAAGTTCCTAAACAATCCAGGCCTAGTCTGAGTCAGTACTTCCTCTCCCATCCAGTGTGGACACATCAAAGCACCAGTTTCTGATGAAATAAATGACATTATGAATAGAACTCAGGATTAGAAATCTGATCATGCTGGACTTTAATCTGAGCATTACTAATTATTAGTTTTTGCCCATGGCCAAATTTGCTTTTATATAAAGTGGAAATAACAAAAACTTCATTATGGAGATTATATTAGAATCAGATCAGATACCAAACTTAGAAAATTAACTGATATAGAAAAGAGCTCATTACATATTAGTTCTAATGATATTCACATTTCCTTTATACCCTACAAACTTTTCTGGGAATCTCAGCTTCACTGTTAGATATATTAAATGGGAGATCAAAGATTCCTAGGAAGATTTCAGAAACATAATTACTTGTGAATAATTACTGAATATTTCTAAACTTGGCCATTCTTTTCTCCTAATTTCAGTCTTTGCCCACAATCTACCATTCACAAAAGAAATAAAGACAAGCTACACATATGAGTTGAGAATATTTTTGCCAGGACCACAGTACTGTTACATCATGAGCTCTCTGTTCCTATGCAGAACGTGACAACAGACAACAAAGGGTTGCCTTTGCCCGATACCATTCTAAGCATTTCATACATGATCTCCTATAAGCCCACAACAATCATATGAGAGAAGTTCCTTCTCACCCCTTTGTGCAGCTGTGGAAAATGAGGCATAAAGAAGCTGAGAACCTGCCCAAGTTCCCACAGAAATAAGTAGAAGAGTCAGCCCTGGATGTACAGCTTTTGGTATTCTGAAACATTTTTTCTTAAGAATATCCGAGTTTTAATATTAGGGAGCAGTTTCTCTACCCTGCGTGTGTCTATCCTCAGGGCATCAACAGTAGAATAGCAGTTTTTAATGTTCTAGGTATTTTCACATTTAATTTCTTTAATCCTCCCTATGACTCTATGAAGCTCCCTATGATGCTGTGAGTATATAGGATTATTTTATATACTCTGATAAATTCTTGCACCATTCTCCTATGACTAAATTAAGTTATGCCTGACTTCACAGACTCTAGTTTGACATCCAGACCACAGGCATAAGATGCTGCTATCCTAACTCTGCTGGATCTTTGCCCTACTCCTTTTCTCAGAGATGCCACAACCACAAGAGAGAACAGGATAAACTTATTTGACTGCCAACTTGAATGAAGCTGCAAACTTTAACCCTCTGGGAACAGAAAGTTCAAATCATCCCTAACTCTTTCTTCTGCTTGAGCAATATTTTAAAAATATTTACCTTTAATCATACATGAAAATGTTAATGAAGATTGACTTTAGGGATTACTGAATCTGCAACTTCATCTAAACATAGTGAGCCAAAGATTATAGAGACTAGTTGTTTCTAAATTGCCAACCTATTTTTATGCAGATTCTGAGAGACCAAAGGAATTTCCTCCAGTCTTATAACAAGCCTTATATAAAGCAAAGACTGAAAGGAGCTGACATCAGAGACCTGCAACTCCAGGATAACTTTCATTTGTTGCTGAGTTCATAGTATTTGTAATTTCCAATTATTCTGCATTGACATATTTTGCTATGTTCAGGTCTTTAAATAATGTTATATCAGAGATCAAGAGACTTTCTTAATATAATTTATCTGGTCAACAAGGAAACAAGACTTGCAAGTGTGCAGCAGGGAGGCTAGGGAAGAGATGAGCTTCAATGGTTAGTTTTCTCCTCATCAAGATTTTTTGAAACCTAAAATATGGGAAGTTATGGTTCAAGAACTGCTTATCTGAGCTGAGATGCTTTTAATTCACATCTATGGGTTGGTGGGGACCTATAAAATAAAGAAAAACAAACCCCACAAACTAAGATTTACTCAGGAAGCCCCGCTTAGGATTCATTTTGAAGTCACTAATTGAGGTAAAGAAACACTCTACCTAAGGTAAAAGTGGCTGAACTTGCAAACAGTAGTTAATGATGGGTCAGTGATTGCTAATTCCACAGAAATTGTTCTCTACAAATATGGAATGAACTTGTTATTTTTTCCCCAAATGCATTCAGAGAAATAGGTGCAATCAGTAACTTCTTAAGTAGTATTTTTCTCTTCAGGTGAACCTATGATTCAACTTGCAGGTAATATGTATTTAAACTTGTATTTCTATTGCCACAGTTTTTTTTTTTTTTTGAATAATGATTAGCATAACCATTCTACTCAAACTAGCAGTCACGTGTTATATTATGGACCTAGACATGAAATAAGCAAATAAATCTTTCTTTTATTAAATTAGCTTGCTGAATATAAATGGAATACATTCTTTTACAGAAAAATGAGATCAGAAAATTTATAAAAAAAGAAGACAACAATCTTTCTTAATCCCATAATTCTGATAAGCACTCTTGATCTTATTGTATGTTCTTTAGATATGTTCTATATATATATCTTTTAGACTTAAGATTATAATATATATGCAATTGTATATTGTGCCATTTCTACACAGTATTATAACTAAAGCTCTTTCCATGTCATTAATCTTCTTACAAATTGCTTCAGTGTCCCCTTGATACTTCATAACCATACATCACCATGCATTAAACTGTATCCCCCTATTTCAACCTTTGGGTTTTCTTCACTTTTTCCCTGTTATTTAAAAATTATGAAATATAATCTGTATGCATATTTTTGGCCATATTTTTTGTCTAGTATAGATTCTAAGAATAAAGAGTGTTGAAAATTGTATACCAATACTCACAGTTACTGGATAATATAGCTCTCATGAATGTTCACTAATTTGCTAATATAAAATTTCACTATTTTTAAATTGCATGAATTTTTGTCATATGAAATGCAGGATTTTTTAGATGTCTATTTTTTCCTGTTGATTACATTCTCATTAATTTTGCCCTATATTTATAAATTCTTGTCATTATTTTCAAAGCAATTTTGATTATAATAATCTGTGACACTTGTTGCAACTATTTTTCCAGTGAGTTCCATGACTTCATTTAGTTGATTTTAATATTTTGTCCTTTAATACCACTTTCTTTTGATTCAACCCAGTTGAGGAATGAAATTCATATTTTTCTCTGTTTTTGTACTAATCTATGATTTATTTTAATATTTTAATGCATAAGATCCCCTTTTTTATTTTATTTAAGTTTTTGGGTTGGCATGAGTAGAAGACTTACTTTGTTTAGAAAAATGTTTATCAGTTATATAAAAAATAAACTTTTATTACTTCTACTGAACTATACTTAACATTCTTTTAAATACTTTTAAAATTAGGGTCTTTTGAGAATTTGTCCATATTTACTTTTCATTGAGCATATCAGGGTTACTCATATTTATTAGTATTTTATAAATTGATATTCTTTTGACCCCATTGGGCAGAATAATGGAAATATCTTGCTTGCCGTTGCACTATATGTTCCTTGGGTTGGGCATTGTCCATCAGCATCTCCTTGTTACTTGTCCTGGGTGAGTCCAATAAGCTGGAGAGTAAGTGTTGCCTCAATGGAATGAAGCTGGAAATCAGTAAGGGGCAGAGAATCAGATTAGGCACAAAGATATGGAAGCTAAACAACACACTCTCAGACAATCAGTGAGTCAAGGAGGAAATTGAAAAAGAAATCAGTAGTTACGTTGAAGTGAATGAAAATGAGAACATAATGTATCAAAACCTAGGGGATGCAGCAAAAGTAGTGCTGAGAGGGAAATGTATAGCCATAAATGCCTATATTAAAAAAGAAGAAATGGCTAAAATAAAAAACTTAACTGCATACCTGGAGGAATTAGAAAAAGAATAACAAACTAATCCCACAGCAAGTACAAAGAAGGAAATAAAAAGATTACTGCAGAGCTAAATGAAATTCCAGAGGTTACACATTTTGACATAGGTTAAAATATTCCTCAATTCCTCTACATCTTTGTTACTTTTTCCTTTATTACATATATATGTATGTATGTATGTAAGGCTCAGTAAGACTAAGTTCCATACACAGCAACACATGGCTACTAGTAATCACTGAAAACAGAACATAAAACTAGTCTAAATAGTCTGTATATTCTAAAGAACATAGTGTAACCAATAAATCCTGGTGATTTTGTTTTTTTTTAACCTAAGAAGTACCCATTTGCTCACTTTTTAAAACACATCCAGAGAATGTTTCATAAATTCCTTAAATTGAGTTTTTATTTGCAAAAGATCTGAAACAACATATGACAGAAGTTCCCCAAAGAGTGAATTCCAGAGTTTCATGTAAATTTGCACTGCATCATGCTACTTATTTTATCCTCTACCTGATATCCTTCTTCCAGAGGTGATCAATAAAGAATCTATAATACTCTTATACAGTTTTGCGTCAATGTAGCATAAGCTCAAAAATCTATCAGGATATATCTTAAGGGAGGTTCAAATATTCACTTAGTTCACATGATTTGGAAATATGACTATATCATCCACAATTTCAAATTACATTTACCTGATGTTTTAGAAACACCCTTAAACAAGTTAAAAATATCAAGTAAAACAAACTCAGCAAATTAGCCTCAGCAGCATGAGTGACTACAGAAGGAACACAGGAAATAGTCTCTCACAAATTCAAGCCTCTACTCCTTACAGATCCATGTGTTTTTCTTTTTCATACTTATTAGAGAAGGTGTGGGTTTACAGAGCAATCATGCATAAAATACAGGATTCTTATATACCATCTTATTATTACTACCTTGCATTAGCGTAGAACATTTGTTGCAATAGATGATCGAACATTTTTATAATTGTACTATGAACAATAGTCCAAGGTTTAACTTAGTGTTCAGTATCTCTCTAGTGTAGTTTTAGTGATTTCTTTTTTTAATTTTTATTCTGGGAGACAGGTCATTTTTTATTCCTGTTTTTCATGGGAGAACATACTATGGCGGTAACTGGAAGAGGACTCAGTTATATATAATTTCAAGAAAGGTGCCTGGTATGTTAACAGTCATAAAACCATGTGTGTGTGTGTGTGCATGTGTGTGTGTGTTTGTGTGTGTAGAGGTGGCCTATGTATTCATATGTGATTCAAAATTTACCTGACATTAAGTTTTGGATGTATCTGCTCAGCAATTCCATCAATCACACAGAAAACATTTTATCTGACAGATATATGGTTCCCTTAATAAAAATTTCTCTAATGCCATTGCAATCTTGTGCCATTTGCAGATAAATCAATTATCCAAATGTATAGCTGGATTCATAGGATAATGAACAACGTGACAAAATTTATACTGCTCAGTATGACACAGAGCCCACACATGCAGGAACTCCTATTTGTTCTGTTTACACTCATCTACTTTCTCAACACTGCAGGCAAGCTCCTTCTTGTAGTTATCATTGCCACCAGCCTTGGCCTCAGCACCCCCATGTATTTCTTATGTCATTTTTGTCCTTAATAGATGGCACCTACTCTTCTATCACAGCCCCAAAAATGATATTTGACTTACTCGCTGAAAAGAAAACTATCCCCTTCAATGGATGCATGACTCAGCTTTTTGTGTCACATTTTTAGGTGGATTTGAGATCCTTGTGCTCACAGTAATTTACAATGACCAATATATGGCCATCTGCAAGCCCCTGCACTACTTGATCACAATGAATGGCAGGTGTATGGCCTTCTGGTGGCAGTGTCCCGGGCTGGGGGATTTCTTCATGCCCTGATTAAAATCCTTTTAATGGTGTGATTATCCTGTGGGCTCAATGTCATTGACCATTTCTTCTGTGCTTTTTACCCTCTGTTAAAACTCTCCTGTACTAATACATCCTAGGACTCTTTGTTTCTACAACATTGGCTTCATGTGTGTGCTCATTTTTTCTATTCTTATTACCTACTATGCCTTCAGCCTTTGAACCCACAGAACTCACAGCTCTGAAGGATAGTGGAAGACTCTCTCCATCTGCACCTCACATATTACCATGTCATCTTAAACTTTGTGTCCTGTATATTTATATAGTTTCAGCCCTCCCATGGTTACCTTTCCCATTGATAAAGCAGTGGTTGTATTTTATACTATGATAGCACCCATGTTAAACCCTTTAATCTACATGCTCAGAAATGCAGAAGTGTAAAATGCAATGAGGAAGCAATGGAGTCAAAGAGTCATCTTGGGTAATAATTCAGGTAAAATAGATAGGATAAAACAAAATCTATTCATATTTTAAAAGCAAGTGTGTCTAAAGCAAAATAAATGATCTTGTATTCAGAATATGTGGGTTAATTACATATTATCTGTTTGTTATCTAAATCTTTAATGATTCCTCTTTCATTAATGGTGACTTTAGGCCAATCTAATTAGAAAATTCATTGCATATACAAATTAATAATCAATGAGATTCTATTAATTGAAATGAACTTTCCACAATGTTTGGAATATATATGGTATTATATATTCTATACAAAAATTATCTGCAAATCTTCACGTATAGAATATGTATGCAATAGCCCAAGTACTTTAAATACATAAAAGCTTTTATTGTTAGAATTTGGTCAAAAATGCATTGTGTTGGGAAGTGGATGTGGCTCAAGCAGTTGGGCAACGGCCTACCACATGGGAGGTCCCAGGTTCAGTTCTGGTGCCTCCTAAAGAAGATGAGCAAGACAGTGATCTGAAGCAATGGGCTGGCATGGTGAGCTGATGCAACAAGATGATGAAACAAGATGATGCAATGAGGAGACACAATGAGGAAACACAATGAAAGACACAACAGGGAGGGAGCAGAGGTGGATCAAAAGATTGGGTGCATCCCTCCCACATTGGAGGTCCCAGGTTCAGTTCTCAGTGCCTCCTAAAAAGAAGATGAGCAGAAACAGAGAGAACACAATGAACAGACACAGAGAGCAGACAGTGAGCACAAACAATGAGGGGGGTGGGAGAAATAAGTAAAATAAATCTTTAAAAAATGTATTGTGTTAATCCCAACATCAGGGTAAACAAAGTTTTGTGGGAGATAGGGATCATCCAGAAAATAATGGATTTGGAGGAAAAAGAGAAAATCATTAAGGGTAGGCATCATCCTATGAATAATGCTATTGCTTTGAAAAAGCAACAAGGCACCAAATTCATAATAACCTGGGCTCTGTTCAATTTATTTTTTTTGCCTAAAGCCAAGAAAGGATATTAAATTATTTCAGTTACAGCCATAAGGCTACATGATATTTCCAGGAAGAATGTATTTTTGGAGCAAATTTTCTGTCAAAAAATCCACCCACACTTCACCTTCAAAATAGCTTTTATTGAATAGATTACAGTCTTAGCTAATAGGATTAAAATAGACAGTTTATCATAGCTGAGTGATCAAGGCAGAAAGTCTGCACATTCAAATTTGAATAGAAATTTGCAAACCAATTTTATAACAATGAAATATGTAGTCATTTAAGATGTGGTCACTTACAGGACAATTCTAAGAGAATGAATCTGGATTAAAGAAAGGGATCCAGATTGCTCAAGGCAGATATCCTGCTGATATTTGATATTTCATTTCTATGTCTGTAAGGACTGACAATCCAAATTATTTCTCAGCCATTCCTATATCTCTTGTTTTATCTATATTACATGCATATTAATACACAGCAGTTAGCAAACAATTCATTCTGAATTGGAGAATATTTTTTCTCAATTGTGACCAAAACACTTGTTCACCATCAAATACTCATATGCTCCAACCGCTTATCCATATTTTCAGCCTACTTTTTCTTTTTCATATTTTCAGCCTACTTTTTCTTTTCTAAGGTGGGCCATGTTGCAAGTTTGCAGAAATGATAGGTGTCACATATAGACTGAAACAACAGCCAGTGTGCTATGATGCAGTTTCTTTTTTCCCTCCTGCAGCAAGCCTAGGAAAAATGTAATACAATGGCAGGGCTATACTGAGGAAGCTACCTTGATTCCAAACTACATGGATGACAAATGCCCTACATGATCCCTAAATCCTCTGTGAATTTTGCCTGAATAGAAAATAAAATTGCATGTGTGAAGCCATGGAGATTTCAGGATCCGTTTTTCACCACAACATAACACACTCTCTCCTTACTAATTCTCTACCCTTTCATCACTACAAAGATTTATAAGTTAAGAAGAGGATTCATCAACATTAATTTTGCAATGATCTTTGTTGTCATATAATGTAGAATGGATAAATAGCAATCTTTCCAAATCAAATCAAATTAAGCTTCTTTCTGCTTCTGTGCAGCACATTTATTAACTAAAGTATTTAAACCATAAATTTATGCACCTCATTTGTTCCCTTTACCTAAGATTTAAGACAAGACAGAAATAAATTATACAATCCTACACTAGAGAGTGTCAACAACAATTATGAACTCCAGTATAAGCTAGTTTTACAATGCTTCTGGAGAAAATTTTCTTGCTAGCATTCTTGTTTGTGTAAGCAAGTCTTTTTCATCTGAATAAACCTCCTGGATTATCATTTTGGATTTTCTGAGTAACCCATGATCAGCATCTAAGATGTCTGCAGAATGTCTAGCAAGGTGGGGTCAGTGCCAATTAAACCACCAGCTATTTTATTGCAGTTGGATCTTCATGATTTGTGCAATCTGAGGAAAGATTTCCTCCAAAACATGGCATGTCCCATGAGCATAATGATTGAATATACTCTGTCCGCAAAACAGCTCCATCTGTGTGTTCCATAAGGCTTCTCATAAATGTCCTTTGTATATCTCCAGAGGAGGGATATCAGTATTAATGGGACACAAAATGATAATCAAGTTCATCTACTTCAAGGCTGTCTCTTGGTTCCATTTCTACATTCCATAAATGCATACTCTCTGATTTCAACTATGGTGCATTCTATAGAGTAATGAAGCTCTGACATACTTGCCAGTTAATAGTAATATTTTCATATTATACAGACAGTTTAGAGACATATTTTGATTTGTGGCAACACAGAAGCTCTGTTTTTTTCAACATTCTATGTCCTGTATGATTCTTCTAGTGGTTATCACAATTCATTTGAAAAATAAGCAGATTTTAAATGTAGCTCATTATCTATAAACTGCAATCCCTAATTAAGCCATAGCTGTCTACTCATAAATTGAGTCTTCAAGGCACTATATCTCTTATCCAAATAAGCCAGCTTGATATATTAGACAGAGCTTGGAAATCATCAGGGATCCAACTCCTGTCCTCTGGAGTAAATAAGTCTGCAAATGATTTTCAGAGTGAGCTGCAATCTGCACCATATCTGAGAGAGATGGCTAAAAGTACTATTTTCTTATTCTAAAGTGGTAATGGAAATGGCATGTTTGCATTCCTTCTTGGTATTATCACCCACATATGGATGCCCTTCTCATTGCTGTCATTCCACTGTTACCATTACAACTCTTGACCCACAAATTTCTCCCATCATGGTATTTTCTATTTCAACAAAGCTAGATATGAATGACAGTGTTAACATTATCTTTGGATATATTTTCAAACAAATATCCTACAATTTGATGGGAAAAAAGTCAGGATTATTTTTGTCATTTGGTACTTGGGCCAAATTCACAGTTATCCTTAAATGTGTTACATGAGGTAAATTTATGACTCACCTTAAAATATCTTAGGAATACATATTATCAAATTTAATTGTATAGATATTGTGTTTTATGTATGAGCACCACCTTCCTTGAGTACATGTAAATTTAGTCCCATACCTGTGCTAACAGTATCAGGCAATGGAAAAGAAAACCTGTGTGAAATGATAAAGATACCAAGTTATATAATTCCATCCTCCTTCACCTCCTCATTTGAATCTACTGATCCTAAAAATATTTGCAATTGATTATCACCTGCAAAGATTTCATGAGTCTAGATATTTGAAATGACTCACAAGACTCCAAAGAACAATATCAGTCAAGACTTTAGTTTTAATGCAAATGTTGATGTGCAATAAGAGAAACAAAGTGCAAGCAAGCACTAGAGTTCCAAGACACATTCAGATAGAACATGGCAGCCCTGGGTTCTTTTTCATACGCAGGGAAGCTTTGTCTCTAGTTAAGTCACAAAGATCTGCATGTAGATCTTGATTTCAAGAGGATTCAAGGCATATGTTCCCAAGCCACTTAAGTCACATGAAAACTCTCTGTAAAAAACAACACAAAAACACAAAAACAAAAACATAAAAAAACTGGCCCTTAGGTTTACCAAGGGATATTTGGACTTTAAACAACTCATCAAAAATCCCACAGCACATATCCTGGCTTAGGGTAAAAACCAGGTGTTCCCAGACCTACCTTTGAGGTCTGAAATAACTCTATCCTCTATAGACCACTCTCTTAAAATGTCAAGCCTTTATAATAAATCACCAATGACAATTCTTTCTCCTGAATATTTTATGCCATTTCTAGAACAGAAAAATCAAATAGATATCTTTCAAGATGCTAATAAACTGTACCATCAAATACAGTGTGGGTATTGCTTTAAAGAATCGCTTCAGTTTGTCAAATATTCCAGCACAAGCTTGCTCATAGTGATGCAGAAGTTTGACAACTATTTCGCTTCCTCTCACCACCATAATTTTAACTTTATGAAAGATATGAATAAATTGATTTAATGTAATGATTAATTGATTGTTAACTAACACTTTTTTTTTCCCTGACCTTTCACATTTCATTGGATTGGCATCAAGTGGAGGTTTTAATTTAATTTTCCAATACATTTGGCCATCAATATCAGTATTATATATTTTGCTGAAATCAGTCAAATTAATCATATGAATTATAACAGTATTCCACCAAGTACATTAAGTTTACTAAAAAATAAGTAATTTAGAATTATGACAGTATTTTCTTGA
>JAQZBX010098313.1:0-11598 GCA_029593785.1 Cabassous unicinctus | reverse complement strand
ATATTTGTGTGGGCTAAAAGAGCCTGTAGGTGTTCAGAGAGACCAAGGAAACAGCTCCTCTCCTTCCTATTGGGGTGCAGGGATGTATCTCCAGGTGTCCAACTATTCAATCTGTGCCAGCCAAATGCACCTTCAGATACTTAATATTACAACCCACCTCCTGAAGGGCATAAGTTAGTGAAGCCATGAGACAAAAGAACATACCTGACATTTATTTAGTCAGGCATAAGCTTTATTGGGATTTACAGACAAGTAAAGAATCTTTGATGGCAGCCAGTCAAAGAATGAATGAAGTTAACATTCTGTGAAGATATGAGAAAATGAAGAGTGATATATAGGTGGTGTTAGAAGAAGGACATTCCGTAGGGTTTGAGAACAGAGTTCCTTCTAGGGTCACATGACACATACACATGGATTGTGGTGATGTTTTCACTATGATAATAGGACCTTTACTGTCTTGGGGAGATCATTGTTTACAGTAGCATCTCTACATTCTCTTCCCTCTGAGGAAGGTTGCTAAACTTTAACTTATGCCTAAGTTATGTAGCAAGCTATGCTAAAGCCTTAGAAGGTGCCCTGACTCCCCACAATCCACCCCCATGTGGTGGGATATATTGACTATAGAATAAGCATTGCATCCACATTCCACAGCAATTATATAAAAGACAACAGAATAATAGGAGTCCCCAACAAAAGCTATTAGACCCATAAGAACATGTGCAGAAAATTGAATATTAATGAGGTTATAGGTCCTATCTTGTGACACAGTAAGAATATCTAAAGCATCCTATTTTATAAAACTACCTTTCATAGCCAGATAGTTTCTTTATTTAAGGAAACTGTTACATTGTAGTCATTAAGGGCTTGAGCAGTGTAATTGGCTAAAGCCCTTATGTGTTTTTCAGTGACAATTGTAGCACCACCTGGCACTATATATGGCCAGTGGGTAGAACCACCAGGGGTATGTTTACTCTATATCTAGCCTTGGTAGTAAAATTATACAACTCAGGGGGCAACCACCCCACATCATGGGTTCCCTTTTGAAATTCCATACAGACAGGGGCTATGAGAACTAGGGTGACAGACTCAGCTGTTAACCATCCTCAACCATTATATACAGCAAATCCTAATAAAGGCCTGGGCTTTTTCACCTATTCCCTTTTAAGGGAAAAATATAATTACAAGGCTTATTGAAATTTGGCAGCTGAATCTCAGTCTTAAATGAGAAGTTCTTGTTCCAACTTGTTGAGTCAATGGATAACATAGTAGTCTGGGACTTACAAACTAGACCTCATGACCAGGGACTTTGGTGGGCTTTATGCTAACCATCCACCTTCCTTATTTTATAAACTTTGTAGAATTAACCATAAGTTACTTTTTGTTATCAAAATCAATTCAGGTTTCTATTTAATAATAGCTTTCTGGACTTAGCCATTTAAATACATCAGCTTAGAAGAAGCTTTTGCAAACTTTATATAACCAACCGTAACCACATAAACTAGTTACTTCATCTCAAGATAAACTTCCCCTTTACAAAACACATTCCCTTACTTAATGCTACATTCTACAATACCTTACACAACTTTCTATATTCATTCAAACCTTGTCTTACTTACATATTCCCACCACAATTTTATGAAAAACAGTCATCTTATCTTAGGAAAAAACATAAAATTTTAGTCAGCATCAACTATGAATTGACTTCCACAAACATTTTACTTCTTTCTATATTGATTTAAGTCTCATATCCCTCATTCTGCTCTGTGAAGGAAAGCTATTCATTACAATTTAGGAAAAAAACTTTTTAAAAAGAGATTTGTAGCAATTTTATTAGCCAAAACTTAGAATTTTCATCTTAAAGATTTAATCCATATAATGTTAATTTATTTTATTAAAATCCTATAAACCTAAGGAGATTACACCCAAGCTAAATAAAATTGAAAACATTATAGTTTATGCAAGAGATGTTCTTTTTTCATTCCTAAACAGTAGGCTACAAACATTTTTCCTTAATAAAATTCTAAAATTGTGAATAACCTTAAGAGCATACTGACTGCCAAGTTCTGGAATATATTATATATTTTAAATTTATTTAATTATAATCTAGACAAATCTTTAGAGCTGTCAAGGACTTTTTCTTTACTTAATGAAATTTGTCCATTGACTTATTACTGTTAACTCAAAAGCTGTTAAAATTTAATCAGGAATTATAGGATAGACTATACAAAAGAAGGTTTATTCTGTAATATCCCCTCTGTTCCTATTTTAATTTCCAGGCCTAGTAGACAGACTTCTAGACTAAACTCACAACACCCCTCCCTCTCTTTTCTCACTCTCATCCTAACCCAGTTTTATTGGAATTCAGTCAAAGGTAGGAGAAGATCCTCCAGGGAGGATAGGCTATAGAAAGATTATGGAAGAATTCAGGATAAATTTTCAATTTCTTTCCTTTAAATAGTTTTTTATTCAGATTTTATGTGATTTTTTATCCTGTTTGCTTTTCTAATTTGGGCTTTAGGAGTATTCATTTACCTGTATGAGTACCCATTTAATTTTTTAGCAATTTAAATAGAGTTTTTTTTAAATAATTTTCATTTGATTCTTTAATATTACCATCTGGAGGTATGAGAATATACACTGAACAAACAGATAAACACAAAAGGAATTAAGACACACCAACTGAAACAAAACTCCCTAATTTGCCTCATAGTTCTTGCTCCTTTGGTGTGGCTGTGTCCAACCTCTCCATCATTTCACATCTCTGATTTTTACTGCTTTTAAGATCTCCTCTGGAATTAGTGTTGCCTGTAATATGCAAACTCCTTCTTGGAAACACTTTTATTAGTACCCAGCGCCCAGTTAGGAATACTTGAGCTGTATAAATTCTGCTAAGCACTAATTTAGTTTAGACAGACATTTAATACATACATTCTGGATGACTCTTCAGAAGTACAGTTAGACAGACTTGTCCAGGAGTAAGCTATTGATTCAAAACTGAAAGTTCATTTTAACACCTTAACCGAAACTCTGATCAAAATAGAATGTGACTAAACTTAAAACATTGTCAAAATAAAATCCCAATTTAACTCTTTCACAGTTTACACAAGTATTATGAGCTTTCAGTTTTGTAATATATTTTCTTTCAAGTAACATCCTTTTATTTATTTATTTTATTTACTTTCTAACTTTCAAAGAAGATTTAGATTACATAAATGTTTCATTAAAAATATAGGGGATGCCCATATAGTCCATCCCTTCCTCCTCCCACATTCCCACATTAACAACATCTTTCATTAGTCTGGTACATTTGTTACACTTAAGGAACACTTATTGAAGTATTGCTACTAACAATAAGCTATAGTTTAAATTATAGTTTACACTTTGCCCCACAGAATTTTATAGGTTTTGACAAAAAGTATAAAGGCCTGTATCCACCATTGGAATATCTATGCAGGACAATTCCAATGTCCCAATAATGTCCCCATGTTTTCCCTATTCTTCCCTCTCCCTCCCCCTAGATATTCCGGTGGTCACTGCCTTCATATCAATGATACAAATTCTTCCATTGCTAGAATAATAATAAGTCTACTTTAGTTCATAGTTGTTTCCCCCTCATGTTTGTTCATTCCTCAAACTTGAGGATTTAGGGATGGTGATTCCCTAAATCCTCTATTTCTGATTGAGAGGAGTCTTAAATCCCAGGGGGAAGATGAGTGGAACAGGCTTGCTTGCAGTTGTAGAAATTCTGTTGTTGTTTTTTGTTTGTTTGTTTGTTTGTTTTTTTAATTTTTTAAAAGCTACTTAGGTTCCATAAATGTTACACAAAAAATATATGGATTCCCATATGTCCCACTTCCCACCCTCTACAACCTCCCACATAAACATCCTTTATTAGTGTCACACATTCATTGGAATTGATAAACACATCCTGGGGTTTTGCCATTAAGAATGGACCATAGTTCACATTATAGTCTAAACTCTCTCACACATAGTTCTGCATGTTATGTGATGATATAAAATGGCCTATATCTGTTATTGCAATGTCACTCAGGATGATTCCCAAGTCCCTGTATTACAACTGTTTTTCCCTCTCCCTACCCCCAGTGCCTCCAGTGACCACTGGTTGCACATTAATATTGTAATTTCCTCCATTGCTAGAATAACAATATGTCTATAGTAGAATACCAGTAAGTCCACTCTAGTCCATATCTCTGCCCCCAATCCTGAGGATTCTGGGATGGTATTGTCCACTTCACCTCCAACTGAAAGGGGGCTTATATCCCATGGGAAAGATGAATGGGATTACCCTGCCTGCAGGAGCACTCTCTGTTCCATGGGATGGCCATTGTCCATCATCATCTCCACATCAGTTTTCCTGGGTGAGTCCAATGAGCTGTAGAGTAGGTTTTGCAGCACTACTGAGGTTCTAGGCCCAGCTGGCACATGGACAGCCCAAAGATTTGAGTCTCTGGATGTACACCTTCAAACTCCAGCACCAAGTATAGGTTTAAAGAGAAGGGACAGATGAGCCATGTGCAGGGAAGACATAATTGAGTCCAACTCTGTCACTCTCAGGAGCACAAACTCCAAAAGAGGGTCCACTGGCAAGGCACCAAACTCTGGAATTATCTGCACTGACCATAGGACCTGGGTATCTCCAGAGCCCTCGGGAACCCCACTCTTCGGGGCAGTATCCACTTTGGAAGTCTATGAGAGCCTGCTGAGAAGTGCATAAGTGTTACCTCTGGGATGACCTTCTGACTCACTTTAAAGTCTCTTAGTCATAAAAACTCATTTGTCTTTACCTTCCCCCCCCCTTTTTATTTGAAGTCTCTTTCCAGTTGCATTGCTAGTTGGTGCTTGGTAGAAATCCCTCAGTGCCAGGGAGTCTCATTCCCAAGGGTCATGTCCCACCCTGGGGCGAAGGCAATTCATTCATATGCTGAGTTTGGCTTAGAGAGAGGACACATCTGAGCAACAAGTAGGCTCTCAGGAGGCAACCCTTAGGCACCCCATAACAATAGGCTAACTTTCAATTTCAAGAGCAAAGACTCATAAGCCTAATCATCAATATCAAGGGCCCATCAGTGGATCATCCTCCTTCACCAGTCTTTGCCCCTACACTTGGGGGACTATTGCTGCTCCCTTAGATAATGTGGCAGAGCTCTCCAGGATAGCAATTCAGTATTCTCTTCTTTATTGTGTGAGTCTCCACCCACCATGATAATGCCCCATGAATAGTTGAACATTTTTATATGCCTTATATATATGCTCAGGTGAATTTCCTCCCATGCATTTCCTATCCCTGATGCCCCACACCAATGAATCTTCCCCACTCCAGTTGTAACCATTCTGTGATCCAAAGCTTCTTCAAAGATGAAGCCATTCCAATAGCTGCATACAATTAATAGGAAAATGAAATAATAATTATAAGGTTAAAAATAAAAGATAAAATACAAAAATTTTTTTTAAAAACCTAAAAATAAAATTAAGATTGGGATATTAAAAAAATGAAAAATATAAAAAATTTTCTTTGACATTTTGCCTTTCATCCCTGCAACATCTGGTGTCCTGTCTTTACCATGGCAACTTCCCCCACTCATTCCCCAGTGTCTCACTATTTTTCATTAATTGCAGGCTTACAAAAGCTGCTTGCATTATATATATATATATATTAGAGTTATCTGTTCAAAGTTACTAAACTTTAACAGCCCCAATTTTTTTAATGTGGCTATCCAGTTCTAATTAGAATTAACATGAAAACAGAACAGAGAACATTAATGTTGCTAAGTTTTTCTGCTTCTCCTGTAGTTAAACTAATACTATTAACTCCACTAACCCACAAGTGCACCAACCAGGTGGCAAAGAGTTTGCAGGTTTGCTGCTGGAATGTTTTCCCCATCTTAGTTAATTGCTACTCCCATCAGTATTTTCAGGGTGTCCCTGTACTTATGTGGAGTTCCACAACATTCAAGCAAATGGGTGACCCCATATTCTCATGGTGCTCCCCACTCATCCTGGAGGGCAGCCACTCCTCTTCATATGGATGCTAAAAGTCAACTTGGGATTTCTCCCACAGATTCTCCTTTCCCTGAGATCATGCCTGTCACTGCCAGTGCTCCTTCAGTCTCTTGGCTCATGGCTTGCCAATTGTTACAACACAACTCCTGATGGGTACAAGTTGGTGAAGCTATGTGACCAAAGAACACAACTAGTATTTAGTCAGGCACAAGCTTTATTGGGATTTACAGAAAAGATGGAATCTTTGAGGCCAGTCCATCAAAGAATTAATGAAATTAACACTCTGCAAAGAGAGGAGACAATGAAGAGTGATATATAAGGGGTTTTAGAAGGAAATTCCATAGGGTATGAGAACAGAGTTCCTGCTAGGGTACATGAAGCATATACATGGGGTGTGGTGATGTTTCCACTATGCTCAATAAGAAGGGCATTTGCCAAGGACATTGACTGCTTTGGGAAGATCATAGTTTATAACATCTACACATTATCTTCCCTTTGGGGAAGGTTGTTAACCTTAACTTATGTCGAGGTTAGCAATCAGCTATGTTCTGAAGACTTAGGGGGGACCCTGGTCCTCACACGGAGAAGCTGGTGAAGGTCCCATTAGCTTCCTCCCTGCTGGAGCCTAGGTTAGGCCTGCAGTAAGAGTTACGTGGAAAGAAACTGATTCCCGCCATAACTGTGATTTTCAATCTGCCCCACATCCCCTCATGCCAGGAGCAGAGTTAAAATGGTGGCTACCAGCCTCTTTAAAACATGGACAGGTTCTAACTTTAGCTGTTCTGAGGATTACACTTTAGCCAGGAAAATGGCTAATCAGTAGCTGAAGTCAGTGACCAACCATCTCTTCCTCACTTGCTTTTGGGAAATGGAGCCCCCGACACCAGCCACAGAATAGCTCATGAGTTGACTTCTGCAGCTAAAGTAGGATGAGTACCAGCCTCTGCGGTGTGGCCTGCAGATTCCTGGAGAGGCTGGTGCAGATCCACCCAGCTTCTTCCTTGCTGGAAGTGGAGATGGGACTTCTGTTACAGCTACAATTGAAACTGGGTGGAAAGAAGCTAATCCCTCCCTTCACAGTGATTTTAAGTCAGACTAACTTCCCCTCATGTTGAGGGCTGAAGTTTTGAAGGAGAATTTTGCTGAATAAAGATTCGTATCTGAAAGGTTTTCTCTTTCAGAATCATAAACATATCCTATGACTGTCTTCTCACCTCCATGTTCTCTGATGAGAGATTGGCACAGTCTTATTTAGCTTTCTTTTATGTGATGTGTTGCCTTTCTCTTGCTGCTTTCAGAATTCTTCTATCTCTGGCATTTGACATCCTGAATAGTAGGTGTCTCTTAGTAGGCCAATTCTTAATTATTCTGCATATGGTCCTTTGTCTTTCTTGGATATTGATATGGATGTCTTTCATAATGTTTGGGACATTTTCAGTCATTATTTCCTCAAATAATCTATCTTCTCTTTCTTTATTCTCTTCTCCTTCTGTGACACCTATAACAAACAAATTGTGCCTTTCACATTGTCATTCAATTCCCTGAAACCCTGTTCCATTAGTTCCATTATGTTTTCTTTCTGTTCTCCTGTATTTTTAAGTTCAAATGCTCGGTCTTTCAATTCAGTAATTCTGCCCTGAGCCAATTCAAATCTGCTGCTATATACCTCTTAATATTTTTAATCTCTTCCTTTGTGTATTTCATTCTCCAATGTTCTGTTACTTTTCTTTGCAGGCTTTCAAACTATTCTTTATGTTCAATCCAGTGTCTTCTTAGTGTCCTTTCTTTCTTTAGCCATATTTTCCTTGAACTACTTGAATAGATATAAGAGATATGTGTGAACATCATTAATTAGTTGTCTTAAATACTGGGTCTCATTAGGATTTCTGATTAGATCCTTTGTATTGGGCACATCTTCCTGTTTCTTAGTATGACTAGTAATTTTTTGCTGTGCCTAGGCATCTGATTATGTCAGTGAATTTACTTTAAAGTTCAATTTTTCTTTCTCATCTAATGGTTTTATTTCATGTCTCTTCTTTGATTTTTGGCTCAGCTTATTCTAAAATTTTAAATTTCCCAGCTTATGATCTCAAACCAGGGAAGGGACCCACTAACAGGACCAGAAGAGATCCAAGGAGACCTGGGCACATGAAAGACTCCAAAAAGCCTTTCTCTTCTTGCAGTTTCCTGACTTTCCAACAGAAAGTGCTATTTGGCAAATCTTCCAAGGACATGTCTCTTTCAAACATAATTTGCTGGTGATTCTGGTCTGGCCAGAACTGTGATAAAAAAACTCTGCTGACCAAACTCACTGAGAAGAAATCATTCTCCACCCTCAAACACATCCTCTTTCTTCCCAGGGAAGAAGATACCCATTCTTCTCTCAGTTGGCCACAGTGTGCCATGAGTTTTACCAAGGCAGTTTTCCTTGAGGTTGGGGAATGAGGGGTGCCATTTCCAGCCCCAGGGATGAGTAACTCACAGTTTTCATTTCAGCCTCTTTTTCTCTCTGTCCCTCTACCTCCTGAATGATTCACAGTAACTTCCTGGTCTGCAGATCTCCAAAGCAGCTCCTTCAGACCACTTTTTGCCCTTCCACCACAGTTTCTGTAAGAGCGTTGAGCTCTGCAAACCTACTCTGGTGCCATCTTCCTGGAAGTCTCTAGCATTTATTTTTTAAATAATATTTTTAAAACTAATCTCTCATTTTGTACTTAAATTGTGTCTTTTCTTGTATTTATAGATCCTTTACATTTTCTGGTCTTCTTTATTAACTGTGTTGACCATGCTTTAATTTATAAATATTTCTATGATTTAGAAAATGACTCATTTTGGTTTGTGATGACAACAATGTCCAACAGATTTTCTAATATTTCTTACATAATTTCAGGAATACTTCTTTTTTAATTAAATTGAAGCAAAATTGTCCTCTTATAATATATTGTAGAAAGCATTTATGATGTTATTAAATAAATGTTACAACTTTTGTGGAATATGAAACACTATTTATTTTGTCCTTTTATTTGATATATTTATATCAGTGCATATCAGCATTTTAAGCAAGAAGTGATCTGATGTATTTTTAAGATAAAATCCTTTAGTTCTTGGTAATATTTCAAAATTCTATGTGTTGTAAAATTTGAAGTACTTACAAATGATAAAGAAATTAAGAATGGAATAAAGCATGACAAAATATGAAGTTTTTTTGCAAATTATCGATATTATATAATAATTATAAAACAGTTTATATTTGCTGAACATCTACTGAGTTCCAGACAATATTAATATTAAAATGGCTTAATATTATATTAAATTATATATAATTATCATAGCTTAATTTCAGAACATAACTGTCAGATAGGTACTTGCAATATCTAAAATATTGTTCAAGTAATGGAAAAATATCCTCCTATTTGTTCAGGAAAGGCTGAAGAATCATGTTGGCATTTTCCCTTTGTCACATACCTCACATAAATTACATCAGCATATCATATTGACCCCCTATGCAGAATATATTTGGAATGTGACTGTTTCTCAATATCTCTGCTACCACCCACCCAGGCCAAAAGAGCCATCATCTCAGTCTTCAAATTATTGTCAAAGCCTCCTAGATTGTTTCCCTGTTTTCTGCCTTATACACCTTGGGTTTAATCTCAATGTAGAGGCCAGAATGATGGTATTAAAATGTAGTTGCATCATGTCACTTTTCTTCAAAAAAATAACTAAAAGATTTTCCATCACATTAAGAGTAAAAATTAACAATGTTTACAAAAGTCTACATGATATTGCCCCTCCTCCTTACTTCTATGAAATCATCCTTTATCATTGTTTCTATCAGTTTCACATTTCAGCAGGTACAGTAACTCCTCACCCTTCTTTAAGCATATTATTTCTGATGCTACCTGGAAGATTTGTATTTTTTCTTCTTCCTGAACTTCCTTTTCTGCAGATAACCTCTTGGGTCTTTTCTCATTCTTTCACTCATGAAGCCATATGGCCCTTAACACTTTATTTAAAATCACATTTACAGTATCCCTCATCAATGCTTCATTTGTTTTCCATAGCAGTTATCTCATTTTACAGTTCATTTTTCTTATGCCTTTAGTTGATTCTCTATTTCCATGCACATTGAAAGCTCTATGATGACAAGATTTTTGCCAATTATGTTCAGTGCAATATCCAAAATACCTAGAAGCATACTATAAAATATTTATTTGAATGGCTGGAATTTACAGATTGATGAAACTGGGGCACAAAGAGATTTCATATCTTGTTCCTTGTCAGGCAATGTCCAGGTATAAGGACAAGCTCACACTTGAACACAAACAGATTGAATTTTGAGCTCACATTCTTTTTTTTTTTATTTTTTACAAGTAAAATATTTATTAAATATGTTTCATTATTTGTGCACATTGGATGCACGTCTTTCATTTCAAGCTTAACTCTAGAGAAACCCAGTAGCAAGTGACCATCTAGTCGGCCTTCTAGAATACACAAGTGGAATTTCTGTAATGAATCTAGAGAGTTCATTTTTGCAGACAGAGTTCAGTTTACTCGTGATCTGGATGTTTTCAGTGAGATAGGATGTCATGGTGAAGGAACAGCAGAACATTCACTGACTGGGTTAATAGCTCAACAAATATGCCTAACACATTCTTTTTTTTATTAACATTTTATTGAAGTATATCATTCATACATGAGTGTACACAAACAATAGGTGTATAGTAAAAGCTGTGAACTTAGAAAGCAAACATGAATATCATCACACAGGTGTAAGGTTTGAGAAGATACTGACCAACACAAGATCTAGATTTTTATGGTTGTAGCTTTTATATTTAGGTCCTTGTTCCATTTTGAGTAAATTTTTGTATAAAGTGTGATATAGGGATCCTCTTTCCTTCTTTTGAATATGGGTATCCAGTTCTCCTAGCACCATTTGTTGAATAAACTGTTCAGGCCTGGTTGGGAGGGTTTGACAGCCTTTTAAAAAATCACTTGACCATAGATGTGAAGGTCTATATTTAAGTTCCTTATTAGTTACATTGGTCAATCTATCTTTATGTCAGTACCATGCTGTTTCTAACACTATAGTTTAATATGTTTTAAGTGAGGAAGTAAGAATCCTCCAACTTCATTTTTCTTTTTTCAAATATTTATGGCTATTAGAGGCCCCTTACCATTTCAAATTAATTTGATAATTAGCTTTTCCATTTCTGCCCAAATTGTTATTTGGATTTTATTGGGTTTGCATAGAATCTATAAATCAGTTTGGGTAGAATATATATCTAAACTTTATTAAATCTTCCATATGATAAACAAAGTATGTCCTTCCATTTATTTAGGTCTTCTTAGTTTATTTATGTTAAGCAATGTTTTTTTTTTTTTAGATTCCTGAATACAGGTCTTTTATAACTTTGGTTAAGCTTATTCCTGAATATTTGATTTTTTTAGTCGCTATTATAAATGAAATTTTTGTACTTCCTCCTCAGTTTTCTCATGATTAGTGGACAGAAATGCCACTGAATTTTTAATCTTAATCTTGTTGTCTGAACTTGTCTATTAGTTCTAGCAGCTTTG
>JAQZBX010098312.1:0-11600 GCA_029593785.1 Cabassous unicinctus | reverse complement strand
GCAATAAATGTCTTCTTACTTTCAGAATTTAGAGTTATCACTCCAAAAAAGGATCTGAAGTTGCTCAGTAATTGTTAGCTGGTTGGTTTGGGGCTTGGGGTTCCAGAGCGAAGCCAAGGGCTAGAAGTACTCCACAGTCTGTTTCCATTATCAGTGAACATTAAGTACTCTCACTTTCTACAACGGGCCCTGTGCAGACAGGAGGCTTGGAGGAGAGGTGGGGAGAGAAGGAAAGGCCACAAGGTTCAGGCAGTCAATGGGTGGGGACTCTTGGAACCTGTGTCAGAGAAGCAGGAACAGCGGAAAAGCAGCAAGATCAAAACAAATAGATGTATGGGAACACACAGATCCTCCTAACCCCATCCTGGCCAGAGGGACCCCACCCTCATCCTTTTTAGGGATGCAACATGCCCAGTGTGCTGCTTGCCTTGGCCAATTTCCTCCCGGGGCTGTGCTCCACGGTGCTTTCACGTGTGTGAGCATCCGCATGTTTGCGAGCCCTGAGTGTGAGCGTGTGTGTGTTTGCACACGTCCGAACGCGCGCTTAGCAAGCACAAAAACTTTTCCTGAGTGGGGAGGGAGCCAGCGGGGCCTTAACTCGTTCAGCTGACGACTCTGCCTGTGGGGCGCCCTCGCTTATCTCGGTCCCAGCCCGTCTGCCTCTCGGTCCTGTCTCCGGCCTCTCCGAGACTGCCGACTCCCATATCAGCTGCTGGCTCGACCCGGGCCCTGGAGCCCACGGCTCGGTTGTCGTTAATCACCCCCTGCCCTCCGTCCTGGCTCTGCCGTGCAACAGCTCCCTTCCCACCCGCTGGAAATGTCGCTGGAAACTCTGAGTGGCCTTGGCTGGCTCCGACGCCAGCCTTGCGGTGGGGGGCAGGGGGGAGGCAGCTGGGAAACCAGAGCCGGCTCCCCAGGGACCCTCGGGCGGCTCCTCCCGGCGCCGCCTCCCGGCCGGCCCGACCTCCTGGGCATGGGGCCACCAGCGTCCCCGCGGCGCGCCGGGACTGGCCCCGGCCGGGACGGAGAGGGCCCTCGTGCGCCCTCAGCGGGCCGTCCCCGAGCCCCCGCCCCGCGAGGCGGGCGAGAGGGAGTCGCCGGGCCCTCCACCCCACCCCTCGGCAAACAGTCCAGATTGGAGACGCGAACTCCGCCGCTCGCCCTCCCTCTTCCCTCCCGTCGCCTCCCTGCCAGCGCGCGCGCTCGCTCACTCGCCTCTTCCTCCCGGTGCGCCCAGCCTCGCCGAGCCGCGTCGCGACCGGGTCACGAGGGCGGCGGGCGCCTCGCGGACTTCTCCCCGGCCGCCCCCGGAGGGCCCGCCTCGACAGCCTCAGGCGGGAGCCGGGCCGAGATGCTCCTGCCCCCCCAGGCGTCCTGCGTCCCCGCCACCTGCTCGCCGCGGAAGGTAGGTGCCGGGAAGGAGAGGGGGCGGGAGAGGAGGCGGAGGCCGCCGTCGGGGAGGGATCGGGGAGGGAACCTTGACCCGAGCCAAACCCGTAGGGAAGGCAGTGGAGCCCCTCCCCGCTGGGGTCCTCAGGGGTTCCGCGGCGTCCCCGACTCTGGAAACTGAGGCAGAAAAAGGTCCTGAGCTCCTATCCTCCCCAATTCAGAAAAGGAGACATTTGAGAAAACCTGTCCTTGCCCACGTGGACTTGTAGCTGAAAAATACCCGGGGAAACCGCACGGGGCCAAGTCCCCAAGGTGAAAGCAGTATTTAGAGCTGGGAAGGAGCTGGCCAGCGAAAGCAAAGCTAGACCATTCTTCCAGCCCTTTGGGGCTGGCTGAGTTCAGGGAGGACCCCCAGAGATTTTGGGCACCCGGTGTCCTCCGCCAGAAGCAGGACCAATTCCCCTGGGGGCCTCCATCTTCCTTATGAGAAGCTCTGGGTAATGTCTCCTCACAGGACCCGGGGATGAAACTCAGACCACCCTTCCAAACCTCCACCCTTGCATATCCCTGGGAGGTGGGGAGGGGAAGATTGGGGCACCAAGGGGGAAAACTCAGGTACTGTGGGGGAACCTCCTGCCTTCCCCTATTCTCCACCCTATAAATCTTAGCAGGCACAGTGGGGTGGGACAGGGAGAGGCTAGGGAAGGAAGGCCCTGGTCAGCTGATGGGTCAGCACTGCTGCTGCTGACCAGGCAACTTGACCCTAAGCAGTCAGCTGGGCAGGAAGGGGTCACTGTTAGGACCTCCTGATCCTGGGCACTCCCTGCCTCAACTTCCCCCTCGTGGACAGGAAGAGCAGTGAGGAACTGGGGTGTGTCTGCATGTTTTGCTTTTGGTAGGAGTCCTAATTGGATCCAGCTGGGGAGCTACCCCTCCTCCAGCCTCAGCCCTTCACTGCCCACAGATGGGGCACGGAAAAGCAATGCCTGGAATAGGCTGCTGCTTGAATGTCAGAAGGACTCCCCACCAATTTGGACCAGAGCCAGGGAGCTGCCCCCAGCCCCTGTACCCTTTCCAGCTGTCCAAGGCCTGAACAGAAACTGGGTATAGGAGCCGAGTCACCACAGCTCCTCTGGCCACCAGCCCTGCGCACACATGCTGACCAGGTGACACCCCCATGCTGCTCACATGAGCTCCACGGGTGACACCTCCACAACTCATGTCCACGGCACTCTACCAATGTTCACACACACACAGCAACTCACAAGGCAGCTGCTGTCCTCCCCATGAGCCCCTGCAGCTGACATCAGACCCCCGAACTAGAGTCAGAAATGGCCCACCCCCAGAAGCGGGCAAAGGTGAGGTGGCACAGGCCCTGCACCCAGCTCTCTGTTGACCCCTATTGGACAGCCAGACCTGGAACCTCCTATTTGTCCTCTCGCACCCTCTGTGCTCTCTTCGTCCACCTCCATCTCACGGCTCCCTCTTCCCCTGACCCAGGCTTTACATGGAGCAGAACAAGCCGCTGGCCAGGCAGGCACAGTGCTCCCAGGTATCCAAAATGTGTTTGGGATGCGTGTGTGTACCCATAGGCAGGAGAGCACCCAAGGTGCACAGCTGCACCCTCCATGAGCAGGTCCAACTTTGCTGTCACCCTCGGCTCCTCTCTCTCCACCCCCTACCAGCACCCTGGACCCTCGGAGTCCTCAATCTGAGAGAAGGAGGCCAAGGGAGGGAACTGATAAACCCTTTGAGCTCAGAAGGAGTGGTTCCTGCCGCCACACTCTTCCCCTCTCCAGAACCTTGGCCTTGTTAGGGCCTTAGGGTGCCACTGGCTGCTGCCCAGTGGGTGGTGGGCAGGTGACCTGGCTGCTGGCCAGGGCCTTTCCCCTGGCCTGAGTAACTCCTCGTGTCCACCACCCAGCAGATGTTCACACGGGGATGGGGGAGGCCGAGGGAACTGAAACAAGTCCTCAGCACCCAGCCCTGCTCTCTGCCAGCTGCCCCGGCTCCCCTCTGCCTTCCCTCTGGGGGAGCAGACTGCACTGGGCAGTGAGAGCCGCAGAGGGGCTGGCCAGCAGGGCTTTGTCCAGCAGGCCTGTTCCTGGCCAGCCTCGCCTCCTCCCCCACTCCCACTCTCAGCTCCTGCCTGGGGCCAAACAAGCAGTCCATTGTGCCCATGGGAGCTGGTCCGGGCAGCCTGCAGGCGGGTGCCTGGAATCGCCTGTTTCCTGGGCCCTGCGAGCTCCCACCCAGCCAGCCCCAACCCCCTCCCACAGTTGTCCTCTCCTTCCCCAGCCCTAGGTCGAGCCAAGAGGGCAGAGGCAGCCGGGGTCCAGCAGGGGTTCCCTTCCTTCTCCCTTCCCAACAGAGGACACACAGAGCAGCTGGCACACCCTAAATCCGCCGACCTTGACCTGAGCATGCAGGCTCCACTCTGCAGCCTCCCTGCTGGGCTCAGCCTGGATGACTTCATCCCTGGCCACCTCCGGGCCTCCGTGGGGTCATCCTCCCGAGGGACACGGGTGAGTGAGATCGCCAAAGGAGAGGGGCCTCGGTGAACCCACGGCTGGTGGGGGAGCAGAAGAGAAGGGGGGTTCAGTAGGTGGCTCCAGAGGACCTCACTGGTTCATGCAAAAGGGTCGGGTGGGCCCTGGGGCCCTCGCCATGGGATGTGGGCCGTGCCCTGGTAGCATATCCCACCCTCCCGCGGGTCCTTCTGGGCCCTGAGCAGCTGCTCCTGGCCCCTCCCCACAGGTGCCCGTGATCCGGAATGGTGGCTCCAACACCCTTAATTTCCAGTTCCATGACCCTGCGCCCCGGACTGTGTGCAACGGGCACGTGGCTCCGAGGAGAGATGCTCCCCAGCACCCAGGTGGGTCTGCTCAGGAAAACCTGCTCCAGGTGCCCATGTGGGGGGTGGGGGGCTCAGAGCCTCCTGAGCCCGTCATCTGGTACCACCTCGTGCCAAGCTGGAGGGCAGCAGAGGGGGATGGGAAAGGGGGTGTCTCAAGGTCAGGGGGCACCCCAGGGCTCCCAGCTCAGCTCGCTGCCCCTTCCCTGCATGAGCACAGCTGGGAGAGAATCCAGCTGTGGGAGAGAGTAGCTGACACATCCCTTCCCTTCCCGTCCCTCCCTACCCAGCGCCGGGGGAAGGGAAGTGTGCAGGGCTCCTCGCCACTGGGTGAGCCGCTGCAGGCCAGGGCATGGCCTGGGGGTGGGAGGGTGGGCGGATGTGAGCGTCAGGCTGGCTGTAGAAGGGGCAGGGGCCGCAAAGCCCATGACAGGCATGCCACTAAGGGCTGCTCTGGTCCATACTCACCAGTCCAGGAGGCTGGAGAGTCAGCTCTGGGGCCTGGCAGCTCCTGGGCTTTTATGAGTTACCCCGGCCGGAGGTGCGGGATCCGCGGAGACCCTGGGAACCTCCAGGGTGCAAGCCAGCCCTGAGTGCTCCTCTTCCGAGAGGGTGGCACCCTGAGTGTTCCCTGGAGGCAGGCACTGGGCAAAGTCGTTTACTCACTTAACAAATAATTACGGACTATGGACCATTTACTATGTGCTGGACGTTGTAAAGCCACTTACAAGCCTCCCCACATTTAATCCCACGATATCCTGGTAAGGGGACGAACAATTACCGTCATCTTCCCAGCGAGGAAACTGAGTCTCAGCGACGCTCAGCTAGTAGAGGCTGAGCTGAGTCTGGCCCTGCAGCCCTTAATCTTCTTGGAGCCTAAGGTTCTGGGGAAGTTGAGGACGCGGCTGTCATGACTGGTGAATGAATTTCCTTATTACCGTGCTGGGCACAGCCACACACCTGGATCTCATAGTGCCTTTGCAACCATTACCCTCACTTTACAGAAGTGGAAACTGAGGCACTGAGGGGTTTATTGATGTGCCCGAGGTCCCCTCCAAGTCCAGCCCCTTGGGGACATCCCAGCCACTTGGAGCTCAGTCCCGTCCAAGTCGAGTGCCTTTTCTGCCACACACCAAGTTGGGAAGTTCCCAGCATTCTCTACAAATAAGGATTCCCAGCCCTCATGTTGAAAATGCTTAGTATAGCTCCAGGAAAGCAGGGTGGGGTGGGCCCAGATTTCTCAAAACAAAATCTATTTTAATTCACTTTAACTAAAAAAAATAAACAGAGGCCTGTGGGTACTTCTGGGGATGGGGAGGTTTGTAGCATGCATCTGCCATAAGCTCAAACAAGATGTTGAAACGTTTCAACCCAGTGTGGTCAAAGTTCTGAGGCACAAAGGGATGACAAGTTTGGGTAGAGTCCCCCGCCTTTCACTAATGCTCTCCCCCACATGCCCTATAGACCCTGCTTGGTATCAGACCTGGCCAGGCCCCGGGAACCGGCCCTCCGCGAGCCCAAAGACCCCTGGCCCCCAGCCTGCCCAGAACTGGTCAGCAACGTGGACCAAGGACGGCAAGCGCCGGGACAAGCGCTGGGTCAAGTACGAGGGAATCGGGCCCGTGGATGAGAGCGGCATGCCCATTGCCCCCCGATCCGTGAGTCCAGGGCTGGGGGCCACGGACAGAGGGGCCCCAGGGACGCACGCTGGGTTCCGCTTCCATGAATTAAAGGTGGGGGTGGGGGGCACGGGCAATGAAGGCTGTACCCAAACCATCCCAGACTAAGACAAGGGTGCAACGACATGAACCCCATAAAGTTGCAGGCACCCTTACGTGCCTGTATTGTGCAGGTGGGTTTGTGGGGAGGGGGTTGGAATTCCCACTGGATCCTCAAAGGTGGAGACCCACGGCTCTAATGACAGCCTGGCAGGGCCTGCTCAGCCCTATTGAAGGGGTTGCTGAATGAATGACTAGCTGAATGAATGAATGAGTCCGGAGTGAGGATGCCTTGCACTGTGGCAGCACTGGAAGGGTCGGGAGGTCCGGGCTCTGGGGCACCCTGCCCTTCGTCCACTCCGCTGCACGTCTTGGGCATGTCTTGGGCTGCTTCTAGGAAAGTGGGGTGGGTAACATATATCCTTCCTGCCTCCCGGGGTAGGTGAGGCGAGGGATGTGAAGACCCATTTCCCCCTCTATGATTACTTCTGTGTTTCATTACATAGAAATGCATGATCTTTGTAGAAACAGAACTATGAAAAGCAAAGAGAAAAAAATAGAAATCATCAACATCTCACAATGTAGGGATCGTCGTTGAATACCCTTTAATGTACATCCTTCCATTTTCCTTATCGGTATCTAACGTGTTACACAAAGTTGTTGTGATTAAGGCTGTCACAACAGAGAGGTGCCCCAGCCCACCCACTGGGGCTTGAAGGGTAGTCAGAGAAAGGGCACATTAAGAAGAGACTTCTGTGGCTCGGTATAGGAAGGGTGGGTGAGCAGGGAGGCCTCACTCTGCCTTCTCTGATCCCAGAGTGTTGACAGCCCCAGGGACTGGTACCGGAAGATGTTCCAGCAGATTCACCGGAAAATGTCAGGTGAGACACCCTTCCAGGGTCCCCTCTGCCAGGATGGGCACCAGACCCTGTGGCTTGAGGAAGGAGAGGCAGAAAAAGAAACTTAACTGCTCTGGGAGGTCCTTCTCTACCACCCCCAGGAGGCTCTGCGGTGAGTGCTCCCTAAAACAGACCAAGGTACTCCCAGTGGTGGCCTCCAGAGTAGTCCTGGGAGGACAATGACCAGACACCATTCCAGAAGATGCCCCGAGGATCCAGGGAAAGCCGGCCTTTCCAGAAATCTCCCTTTGATTTTCCTGCCAGGCTGAAATTCCACCATCAGTGGGTCATCAGTTGGAAGTACTGCTTTCTTCCACAACTTAAAATGCAGCCAGCCCCAGGAGGTACAGATGAATATCCCACAAGTTCACTCATAGTCCCTCGAATGTGTGTTGAGCACTTACTATATGCCAAGCACAGTTGTAGGTGCTAAAGCTACATCCGTGAACTAAAAAAAAAAATGCCCCTGGCCTTGCGAAGCTCACGTTCTAGATCAAGGGTTCTTAACCTTTTTTGTTCCATGGACCCCTTTGCCAGTCAGGTGAAAACCACGGACCCCTTACTAAGTCCACACTACACCGTGTATTATTTAATAAATATATCACACCTGCATCAACACGTCCCCAGAAGAATAATATGTTTTTGCAATTCAAGCTTCACAGACCCCTGGTTAAGAACCCCTGTTCTAGACGGAGGGAGACACACAATAAACGGATAAATATTTAATATGGAGGGGCTTTTTCAGGACTTGGGAATTGTCCTGAGTGATATTGCAGTGACAGATATAGGCCATTTTATATCATCATATAACATGGAGAACTGTATGGGAGAGAGTGTGGTCTACAATGTGAACTATGGTCTATGCTTAGTGGCAAAGCCCCAGGATGTATTTATCAATTGCAATTAATGTGCCACACTAATGAAGGATGTTTGCGTGGGATGTTGTGGGAGATGTGGGAGGTGGGGCATATGGGAATCCCTATAATTTTTGTGTAAAACTTATGTAATCTAAGTGTCTTTTTTTAAAAAAAATTAAAAATTAAAAAAAAAGATTACCATTTAAAAAATATATATATATTTAATATGGTATGGCGGTTAGGGCTGCAGAGAGAATTAAGGCGTGTCGGGAATGCCCGCTGCAGTGAGGCTGCTGCTTCACACGGGATGGTCAGGGGGAAGCGGCCTTTGAGCACAGGCCTGAGAGCGTGAAGTGAGGTAGCCTGGCCTAGAGCTAAGAGAGGAACATTCCAGAGGGAGCACCAAAGACCCAGAGGCAGAAGCATGCTTGGCATGTTCTGGAACAGTGAGGAAAGGCTGGACTGGAGCAAGAGAGGGCGTGTAGTGGGAGATGACGTCAGAGAGGTAGCAGAGCTCGTGGGTTATTGTTAGAACTTTGGCTTCGTAGAGAGAAGCAGCAGAGTAACGTGATCTGACAGAGAGTGGCTAAAAAGGGTCACTCTGGCCACCGTGTGCACAGATGGTAGGGGCAGGGGTGGAAGCAGGCGGACCAGCTAGGAGGCTTTGCTTTGCTCTGGGCTAGAGCTGATGGTGTCTCCGACCGGCGTGATGGTGGTGGGCCCAGTGGGTTGTGGTGGGATTCAGGAAACATTTGGAAGATAGCGTCATTGGAATTTGCTGATGGGTTGGATATGGCATAAGAGAGAGGACTCAAGAATGATTTTAAACCTGAGCAAGCAGAAGGGCGGAGTTGCCGTTTGTAAAGACAGGGATGACTGCAGGGGGAGCAGGTCTGAGAGAAATTCCATTTTAGACATATTACTTCCCAGTGGAGATGCTGAGGAGGAAGCTTCACCCACATCGGGGAGAAGTCTGGGCTGCAGATAAAAACACCTGGGACCTGCTCAATGAGACTCTGATTTAAAGGTCCCCGAGTAATTCTAATGTGCAGCCAAGGTGGCAGATCACTGGCATAGATGGTATTGTAAAAGCCGGGAGACTGGATGAGATCACCTGGGTGGGGTGGGGGTAGATGGAGAGAGAAGGAGGCTCAAGGACTGAGCGCTGAGGACTTGGATGTTTAGAGGTTGCCGTGATCAGGAGCCAGCACAGCAGACTGAGAAGGTGCAGCCAGGGAGGTAGGATGGAAACAGAGTGTCAAAATAATTTCTAAAAGGAGGAAGTGATCACCTGTGCCAAATGCTGCTGCCGAGTCTAGTAAGATGAAGTCTGAAAATGGACCATTAGATTGGGTAACCTGGTGGTCACTGGGGCCCTTGGTAAGAGCAACTGGGGACAAGAGCAGGAAATTGGGAGCAGGTGCTTTAGACAACTGCTTTCTGAAAAGGAAAGCAGAAAATTCCAGGGCCTGGAGGCAGGTGTGGGATTAAGAGAGAGGGGTGTTTTGATTTGTGTTTAGGGTAGGAACTGTTGCAGCACGTCTGCATACCAAAGGGATCAAATCAGATGCCTGGTCAGTAGCTCTTCCTAGGAGGTCCCAGAAATTCAAAAGCGTGATGAGGAGTGGGGTCAGGGCCAAGGAGGAAGTGCAAACATTTAGAAGAAGGGAAGGGACATGCAGGAAGGGAAAGAGGGAGAAGAGGAAATCAAATGTCCCCAACCTCACAGGCCTGCGAAGGTCAGAAAGAGGGTGTGTGTGGGAAGGAGCGGGAGGTTTGGGGCACCCGGGCTGGCTGCTGGGGTTGGCTCACTCAGGCCCTCGAGTCTGCCAGAGGCATTTCAAGCCCTTCCCTCCCTCGGGACATTCTTCAGACCTTAACTCAAGGCGGGAGGCTGGGAGCGGCCGAGGCAGCCTCCCCCTTGTTCCCTGCCCTCCTTTCTGCCCCATCCGTGACCTGCGTGCCTTGTGCTCCCACAGATCTGCAGCTGGACTACACCTTGGAGGAACCACCCAAAGGTGAGGGGGTGCCTGTGGACACGTCTCCCCGGTACCCACATTCACCCTTCCCATTGGCTGGGACCTGCAGCTGCCCCAGGCTTTTGGGCTCCCCGCTTGGCTTTAATTCTAGTGGAGGAATTTTTATAACTCGCTTCTGGGGAGCTCCAAACCCCCTTTCTCACGCTGGCTGCTAGCGTGGCCAGTGTGAGCATCGGCTCTGCAGTCCAGCCAACCCTAGCCCTGCCACTGCCAGGCAGTGAGTTTACTTCTCTGGGCCTCTCTTATCTCATCTGTAAAATGGGGCTCCCACCTACCTCGCTGAGTTGTTTTGAAGACCTGGTGGCGCAAAGCTCACACTGAGTGGCCCAGAGCACCGCTCTGTCCCCACAAATCCACCCAGGAGCGAGGGTGGGAGGGGGTCTGAACCGTAAGTGGTCACCCAGGTGCCCCCAATCCCAGCTCCCGCCTGCCCCCGCCGCTGCCTGTCTTCTCCCACCTTCAGTGGTTCCCTCATGTGCCTCCTCTGCAGACTCGAGGCACCCGGGGCTCCAGCAGAGACCTGCCAGCAGGCCCCGCCCGGCCGCACCACAGAGCGGGTGAGCGAGCGCGGTGGGGAAGGGGCACCAGGGCTGCGGAGGAGCTTGGTGCCCCCTGGTGGCCACATGCAGTGCAGCCTTGGAGCAGGCAAACCCGGGCCTGGTTCCCCCACCCCACGCCATCCTGACGAGGCCTGACCCCTCTCAGGATCCAGGCAGCCCCAGGGACCCCCACACCCACAGGGCCAAAGGCACCCGCTTCTGGTCAGGAATGCCTGTGACGTGTTTGTGGCGAGCCAAAGGCACTCAGCATCCCAAAGCTCCATGGTCCTTTGGGGATGGAGAGGAGGGCAGGATGCCCATTCCGAGGGCAGAGCCTTGAGAAGGCTGGGACCTGTGGCTGTCCATTTTGGAGCCTGAGAAGAAACCAGGGGTATGGAAGGGCCCAAGTTTCCATCCCGGCATTCCCTGCAGCTGAGAGAGGAGCCACAGCCCAGAGAGGTTAAAGATGAAATTCCTTTCCTCTGTGCAATCCTCACAGCCCCAGCGGGGCTGCCAAGGCCCTAGAGCTTGGCTCTCAAAGTTAAATCAGTGGGTTTCTTGTTGCTTTACTGGGAGAGATTAGCCTCAGCACAGCCATAGGTGGCCCCTGGCTAAATGCTATCATCAGAAGGTAGAGGTTAAGAGCTCAAGCTTTGGACCCACAGTTCTGGGTTCAAGCCGGTGCTCTGTCCCTAGCTATGTGACTTGGGCAGTTTAACCATTCTGAGCCTCAGTGTCCCCATCTGTTAAGGGGGGATCGTAGAGTGGTTGTGAGGATTAATGAGATGATGTGTGTGCCAGGCTTGGCAGGCTGTAAGTCTCCACAGATGTTATTATTATACAGGTTCAATTATGAACAGCGCTTCCTTAGATTAGGAGTGACGTATTTCATGCTCATTATCACTTTTATTATTATTTAAAATCAGAATAGAGTCATAATTATGGCCAGCAAATCCTAACTCTGGGATCAGACATTCCATGACCTGATAAGCTTGAAACGGCAGTTCCACGTGGTGGAAACATGAAAACAAAACAGAGGCTGGAACATTTAGGCTAGCCAAGAAGGGGGCTGTAAAGGGAGGTGGATAAACGTGGAAACCGGGGAACCTCCAGGGACAGGGCAGTGCCTCAGCGGCTGGGGTGGTTCCATAGACGAGGTCCTCAAATCCAGCTCCCGGATGGCACTGAGGCCCAGAGAGGACAAGTAACTTTTCCTGGGGGCCCACAGCTGACAGAGCCTCAGGGGTCTTTCAGCTGCCCTGGGATTTTCCTTGGAATCTGATGTAGCCCCCCTCTCCTGGGCAT
>JAQZBX010098311.1:0-11596 GCA_029593785.1 Cabassous unicinctus | reverse complement strand
TTTTTTCATTTGCCCACAACTTAAGGCTGTCAATTTCTATTCTATCTTTTTGTTTTCTTCTTTTGTTATTAATATTAACTTTTTCTTTTCAGCCCTTTCTTTACTCTTTCTCTCCCTCCTTATAATTCTAGCCTTATAAATCAATATATATATATTCCTCTATTTCGTTTCCCAGTCCACTGTAGGTACTCCACTTCTTTTCCTATTACTCTACACTGCCTACATGAGTTAAATATTCATTTCATTAAGTCTTATTTGGCTCCTCTTTTAACTTATATAGGTATTACTATTATCCTTCTTCCTTTCTCACATCTTTCAATTCTTCTGGCCCTAATCTTTTGCCTTCAAGGAAACATAGAAAGAAGCATGGAAATAAAATAAGAAGAAAAAGTGTCAAAGAGAAAACTTAACACACACACAGAACCACCAGCTAAATAAAACTCTAAAGCAGAGAGAGAAGCTAATCAACTGAATAAACCCATCAAGATAAAATGATGACTAGAGGGCAACAAAAAAGAACAAAACAAACTGAGAAACAGGAAAACATGGAACAGTCCAAAGAACAAACTAAAAACCTGGAAGTGATTTAGAACATCGAACAACTAATCAAAGCTTTCCAAACTAATATCATGGACCAAATTAAAGAAGTGAAGGAAGAGATTAAAGATATAAAGAAGACCCTGGGAGAACATACTGAAGAAATTGTACACACATACAAAAAGATAACAGATATGATGGTGATCAATGGCAAAATCCAAGAAATCAAAAAGATGCTGGATTCACATAACAGCAGATTTGAACAGGCAGAAGAAAGATTTACTGATGTGGAAGACAATACACCTGAAATCAAACAGATAGAAAAATAGATAGACAAAAAGAAAAAAAACAAAAAACAAAAAAACAACAGGGACTCAGGGAATTAACTGACAACACAAAACACACAAACATACACTTTATGGGCATCTCAGAAGGAGAAGAGAAGGGAAAAGGAACAGAAGATTTGTTGAAGGAAATAATGGCTGAAAACTTCCCATCCCAATTGAGAGAGATGGATGTACAGATCCAGGAAGCACAGCGCACCCCAAAAAGTATAAATCCCAACAGGCCAAATCCAAGATATATACTTGTCAAAATGTCCAATGCTCAAGACAAAGATAATTTATTCAAGGCAGCAAGAGAAGAGAACCATCACATACAAGGGAAGTACAATAAGATTGAATGCTGATTTCCCATCAGAAGCCATGGAGGCAATAACACAGTGGTATGACATTGTCAAAGTACTGAAAGAAAAAATCTTCCAACCACGAATTCTCTATCCCACAAAACTGGCATTCAAAAATGATGGAGAGTTCAAAATATTCACAGATAAACAGAAATTAAGAGAGTATGTCAATAAGAAACCTGCACTTCAAGAAATATTAAAAGATGTTCTATAAGTTGAAAGGAAAAAGCAAGGGAGAGAGAGTTGGAGGAGAGTTTCAAAGCAACTAAAACGACAAAAACAGATACAATACAAAATATGACATACATTAACCCAAAGAAAAAAGGGCTGAAGTAAGAAATTTGTTGCGAGTAATAACACTGAATGTTAATGGATTAAATTCACCAATCAAGAGACACAGTTTGACAGAATGGATAAGGAAATATAATCCATATATATGCTGTCTACAAGAAACCCACCTTTAACCCAGGGATTCAAGGAGGCTTAAAGTGAATGGCTGGAAAACAATTTTACAACCTACAAATAACCAAAAAGGTGCATGAGTAGCTATTCTAATATCAGACAAAATAGACTTTAAATGCAAAACTATTGTAAGAGACAAAGATGGACACTATATATTTGTAAAAGGGGTACTCTCTCAAGAAGAGAGAACAATCATAAACATTTATGCACCTAATCGGGGTGCCTCAAAACACATGAGGCAAACTCTGGAAAAACTATGCAGAGAAATAAATGTCTCTACAATTATAGAAGGGGACTTTAATACACCATTATCATCATTAGACCGAACATCTAGACAGAGAATCAATAAAGAAACAAAGGCTCTCAGCAATACATTAGAGGACCTGGACTTAATAGACATATACAGAACACTACATACAAATACCGCAAGATTTATATTCTTCTCGAGTGCACAGGGATCATACTCCAAGAGAGACAACATGCTAGGCCACAGAACAACTCTCAATGAATTCAGAAAGATTGAGATTATACAAAGTAATTCATCTGACCACAACGGAATGAAATTGGAAATCACTAAGGGCCAGAGAAACAGGTTAGACACAAGGATATGGAAATTAAACAACACACTCTTAGACAAACAGTGGGCCAAGGACGGAATATCAAAAGAAATCAGTAACTACCTTGAAACTAATGAAAATGACAACAAAACATATCAAACCCTATGGGATGCAGCGAAAGCAGTCCTGAGAGGGAAGTTCATAGCCAAAAATACAAATATTAAAAAAGAAGAAAGAGCTAAAATTGAAGACCTAACTGCACACTTGGAGGAATTGGAAAAACAACAACAAACTAAACCAAAGGGAAGTAGAAAGAATGAAATAAGAAAGATTAGAGCAAAACAAAATGAAACAAACAATAAGAAAGCACTAGAAACAATAAACAAAACCAAAAGCAGGTTCTTCTTGAAGGTCAATAATATTGACAAACTCTTAGCCAGACTAACAAAGAAAAAGAGAGAACAGCTGCAAATACACAAAATAAGGAATGAGCAAGGGGATATCAATACTGACCCCACAGAAGTAAAGAGTATCATAAGAGGATACTTTGAAAAATTATATGCCAACAAGAATGATAATTTAGAGGAAATGGACAAATTCCTGGAAACTCACAAAGAAATTACAATGATGAAAGAAGAAATTGATGAACTCTCTAGTCCAATTACAAGTAAAGAGATAGACTCAGTCATCAAAAACCTCCCAACTAAGAAGAGCCCAGGACCAGAAGTCTTCACAGCTGAATTCTACCAATCATTCTGGAAAGAGCTAACACCAATTCTGCTTAAGCTCTTCTAAAAAATAGAAGTAGAAGTAATATTGCTTAACTCATTCTGTGATGCCAAAATTACCCTAATACCAAAACCAAACAAAGATACCACAAGAAAGGAAAATTAGAGATGAATTTCTCTAATGAACCTAGATGCTGAAATCCTCAATAAAATACTTGCTAATCGCATTCAACAACATATCAAAGGGATTATACACCATGAACAAGTGGGTTTCATCCCGAGTATACAAGGATAGCTCAATATAAGAAAATCAATTAATGTAATACACCACATAAACAGATTGAAAGAAAAAAATCACCTGATCATCTCTTTAGATGCAGAAAAAGCATTCGACAAAATGCAGCACTCTTTCCTGATAAAAACACTGCAAAAGATAGGAATAGAACTAAACTTTCTGAATATGATAATGGGTATATATTAAACACCGAAAGCTAACATCATCTTCAATGGTGAAAGCCTAAAAGCCTTCACTCTGAGATTGGGAACAAGACAAGGATGCCCACTGTCACGACACCTATTTAACATTGTCTTAGAAGTACTTGCTCAAGCACTGAGGCAAGAAAAGGATAGAAAAGGCATCCAGATTGGAACAGAAGAAGTAAAAATTTCATTATCTGCAGAAGACATGATCCTATACATAGAAAGCCCTGAGAAATCTACAATAAAGCTTCTAGAACTTATAAATTAGTTCAGTAATGTCGCAGGCTCTAAGATCAATGCTCAAAATTCAGTAGCATTTCTGTACACCAATAATGAGCAATCTGAGGAGGAAATCAAGAAAAAAATACCATTTACACTAGAACTAAAAGAAACAAATACCTAGGAATAAATTTAACTAAAGATGTAAAGGACTTATATACAGAAAACGACACAACACTGCTAAAGGAAATCAAAGAAGACTTAAATAAATGGGAAAATATTCCCTGTTCATGGATAGGAAGGTTAACATCAACAAGATGTCTATCCTACCCAAACTAATCTACAAACTTAATGCAATCCCAATAAAAATAGACACTGTATTTCTTAAAAAACTGGAAAAACTGTCCACAAAGTATATTTGGAGAGGTATAAGGCCCTGAATTGCCAAAGAAATATTAAAAAAGAAAAAAGAAGTTGAAAGTATCACATTACCTGACTTGACAATATACTACAAAGCTACAGTGATCAAAACTGCATGGTATTTCACAAGGATAGACCTACTGATTTATGGAACCCAATTGAGATTCCTGATATAGATCCTCGCATATAGAGTCATCTGATATTCGACAAGGCCACCAAACCCACTCAGTTTGGAGAGAATGGCCTCTTTAGCAAGTGGTGTTTGGAGAACTGGATATCCATATCCAAAAGAATGAGAGAAGAATACCATCTCACACCTTATAAAAAATCAACTCAAGATATATCAAAGATCTAAATATAAGAGCCAAAACCATAAAGACCTTGGAAGATAATGTAGGGAAGCATCTAAAGGACCTTGTAATAGGAAATGGTTTCATGAACTTCAAACTCAAAGCACGAGCAGCAAGAGAAAAAATAGATAAATGGGATCTCATCAAAATTGAAAACTTCTGCACCTCAAAGGACGTTATTGAGAAAATAAAAAGGCAGCCTACCCAATGGGAGAAAATACTTGGCAACCATATTTCTGATAGGAGGCTAATATCCTGCATTTATAAAGGAATCCTACAACTCAAAAATAAAAAGACAAACAACCCATTTAAAAAATGGGCAAGTGAAGTGAAAAGACACTTCTCCAAGGAAGAATTACAAATGGCTAAAAAGCACATGAAAAAATGCTCGACATTGCTAGCTATTATGGAAATGCTAATCAAAACCACAATGTCATACCATCTTACACTCATCAGAATGGCAGCTGTTAAAAAAAAAAACAAACAAAAAAAACACAGCAGGATATAAGCGTTGTAGAGGATGTGGAGGATCAGAACCCTCATCCACTGCTGGTGGGATTGTGGAATGGTCCAGCCACTGTGGAGGACAGTTTGGCAATTCCTCAGAAAATTAACAATAGATCTTCCATATGATCCAGCAATTCCACTGCTGGGTATATACCCAGAAGAATGAAAGCAAAGAAATGAACAGATATATGCACCTCAATGTTCATTGCGGCATTGTTCACAATTTCCAAAAGTTGGAATCAGCCCCGGTGCCCATCAACAGATGAATGGATAAGCAAAATGTGGTACATACATATACAATGGAATATTACTCAGCTGTTAGAAGGAATAAAGTGCTAACACATGGAATAACATGGATTTATCTTGAAGACCTCACATTGAGTGAAGCAAGCCAGGCATTGGAGAATAAACAGTATATGACATCACTGATTTGAACTGAGGAATGTGAACAGTCTCTGAGAACCACTGTCTTAAAGATAGGTTAACAATGGAGAGAGAGAGAAAAGTAGGTTGTGAGCCATCACCCATATGGACATAATGTATGATAAAGTGTTAGAGTATAGTTGCATATTGAAGGATAGGACAGGTGGGTAGTGATATTACTGTGTTTGGTGGTGCAGGGTTAACAGGTGGGTAGATTAGGAAGGGCAGGTTAGAATACCCAGGGCATGTAACTATGAATCTTGTCATACCATTAGTCAAGACAGGGGAGTGTCATATGCCACTGGGTGATGGGGAGGAAGGAACAGAAAAGATCAAATGGGGCATTTAATGGTCATGGGGAATGTTTTCCATTACCTTACAGTAATGGACACAGGAAATGGTAAATATCATCAAAAATTATTAAACTGTCCCATCTAAATTGTAACCTATACTGTAAACCATTGACAATGTTTAGTAGCTATGTTTCACTATCTGTATAACACTAATAATAATGCTACCATCCACACACACTCACACAAAAATGTTTTAATATGGGGTGGGTAAGAGGGAGGGAGATTGGGTATATGGGAATCTCTACTATTCTGTGAGTGACATTGCTGTGACCTAAAACTTCTTTGAAAACTAAATGAAAATTTGGGAGACACTGTAGAATGAGAGGGGGAAGGTGTCACGGTACACACTTGACATCCGATAATGCAGTGATAAAAGGAGAAAAAAAATAATAATTAAAAAAATTCTTTTGTTTTTTCCCATTTTCTTTTTTTGAAAGTCCCAATCCATTAATTATATTTTATTTTTAGTTCTTTTTTTCTGAGTTTCCTTGTATTTCATCTCTTACATTTAAGCTTATCATTATTATTTCATTTTCCTTTTAATTGTATTTGGTTATTATATGGGCTTCATCTTCAAGGAAGGTTTAGATCACAGTAGGGTTATAATGGGGCCTGCAGAGGATCATTCATGAGGGGTGTCTGGGATGGGGGATTCATGGGAGCAAGTTCATCTGAGTACACATGAAAGATATATAAAATTGTTCAAATGATCGAGGGATGGGGCATGGTCATGGTAGATAGACAATCACTCAATAAATGAGGGAATACTGAATTCCCAGCCTGGAGAGCTCTGCCACATTCTCTAAGGGAGCAGCAACAGTACCCTGAGTGCAGAGGCAGTGTCTTGCAAAAGAGGATGGCCCACTGTTGGGTTCTTGTTATTGATGACTAGCCTTATGAGTCTTTTCTCTTGTAATTGAAACTTGGCCTACTGTTATTGGGTGCTTAAGCATTGCCATCTGAGAGCCTCCTTATTGCTCAAATGTGGCCTCTCTCTAAACCAAACTCAGCATATGAATGCATTACCTTCCTCCCAATGTGGGACATGACTCCTGGGAATGAGCCTCCCTGGCAATGAGGGATTAATACCAAATGCCAACTGGAAACATGACTGGAAAAAAACCTTGAATAAAAGTGGGGAAAGATAAAGACAAATGAGCTCATGTGGCTAAGACACTTCAAAGAGAGTCGGGAGGTCATCCCAGAGGTAACGCTTACGCACACCTCAGTAGGATCTCATAGAACACCAAAGTGGATGTCACCCCACACAGAGGGACTCCTGAGGGCTCTGGAGACACCCATGTCCTGTATAAGGGCGGATAGCTCCAGAGATTGATGCCTTATCAGTGGGCTCTACCTTGGAATCTGTGCTCCTGAGCGTGATAGAGTTGGACTCAAATAAGTGCTACGTGCACATGGTCCATCAGTCCCTTCTATTCAAACCTATATGTGATGCTGGACTTTGTAGGTGTACTTCCAGAGACTGGAGCCTCTGGCCTGCCTGTGTGCCAGCTGTGCCTGGAATCTCAGTGGAGTTATAACTCCTACTCTACACCTCAATGGACTCACCCAAGTCATCTGGTGATTAGACAATGATGGACAATGGCCATCCCAGGGAATGGAGAGAGCCTGAAGCTGCAGGCAGTGTAATCCCATCCACCATATCCATGGGATATAAGCCCACTCTCACTTGCAGGTGGAGTGGACATCACCATTCCAGTCCCCTCAGGATTGGGGGAAGAGCTATGGACTAGAGTGGACTTAATGGTATTCTGCTGTAGACATATTGTGATTCAAGAAATGGCAGAAATTATAACAGTGAGGTGGAGCCAGTGGCCACTATACACTTTCAGGGTGGGGAGGAAAGGGCAGTTGTAATGCAGGGGCTTTTTCAGGACTTGGGGGTTGTCCTGAGTGACGTTGCAGCCAAGGATATAGGCCATTTTATATCAGCATATACCATGCAGAACTGTGTTGGAGAGAGTGTGGTCTACGATGTGAACAGTGGTCTATGGTTAGTGGCAAAGCCCCATGATGTGTATTTCCATTGCAGGTGATGTGCCACACAATGAAAGATGTTGATGTGAGATGTTATGAGAGTTATGGGAGGTGGAGATCTTGGGAATCCCTGTAGTTTTTGTGTAATATTTATGTAATCTAAGCGTCTTTTAAAATATATGAAAAAAAAAGATGATGATAATAAATAACCACAATTGTTACTGATAAAAGAAAAATTACTATCAGAAAATAAATCACAGATTTATGAATGATAGAATGTTAAGGGAAATTATATATCCATATAAACATAATTTTAAAAATTAAAAAGTACATTTAAGATTGTTTGAAGTGATTTGAAGATCATTTCTCATAATATAGAATTAAAATACAAATATGTAGAAAGTATACAAAGAATAGAAGATCGCCCTAATATTAGTATAAAATGAATTTAAAAGTTACAAGATAAAAATGTAGAAACAATTCTCAGGTTAGAAAAACTTAAATTTCTTGACTGACATAGCCTAACTCATGTAAGTAACTAATGAAAAGCAAATGCTAGGAATTATAGAGAATAAAAATCAAATTAAAGAAAAAACAGAGCACTATATGAATTTGATCAGAACTCTGGATATTAGAAACTGATGAATTTTCCTAATCAAATATCTGTATGAGATTAAATTTGACAGTAATTCTACATATAAAAATAAATTTAAATATAACTCGAGAGTTACTGCAAAACAGTCACAACTGAAATGCAAAGATCCAGGCAATTTATTTCTAGACTTTGTAACCTTGTTACTTGAATATAAAATTGTACACTGAAGTCCTTTCCAGGATACAGCTGTGCAGATTAATCAGGTAGGAACAAATTAATTTCTAAAAGAAATGTGATGGTGTCATAAATTATTAAAATACTAAAAATATAAAGATTTATTTCTGATAGTGGATGAATATGCACACATTTCAGTCATTCAGTGCAAATAATATTTTTAAATTAATTTTTATTTGTAATTATTTCACAATTATAGGACAGTTATAAAAGTAATACAAACACCATCCTAAGAAATCCAGCTCATACTCATCCCCTTAAGTACCCATATCCACCAATTTTAACATTTTGTCACATTTGTCTTATTATTCTATTTATCCATTACTGTCTGCATATCCATTTATAAATCCAATATCTGAACACTTGAGAGAAGGTTGTTTACAGCTTGTACCTTGAACCCTTAATAATGCCACACACATTTCTTAAGAACAAGGATAGTTATTTATGTAGCCACCCTAAGTATAATTATCAAGCTTATAGTCTATATTCCAATTTTTTGTATATCCCTCTCTTATTCCCCTCCTCACTTATTAGAGTCTATCCAGCAATATTGCATTTAATAATCATTTTCCCTTTAGCTGGTTATCTTTATTTTCAGTTTTTGAAACATATACACAACATAAGCTTTTCCATCTCAAACAATCTAAAGCACACCAACTAGTAGGATCAATCATATTTATGCTATTGTGTTAACCTCATCACATAAAATAGCCAAACTTTCCCATATCCGCAAGAAATTTCACACCAATTTTACAATAACAGCCCATATTACCTACAGCCCCCAACCCTTGTTTACTGCATACTAATTACTGTTCTCTATGAGCTTGCACATTCTCCATAGTAATTACATGGAGCATATATTTAATATCCTATATCTATAACACTCTCATTTCCTTAGATATCAACTTAACAAAAATGGTATACACAAACTATGCCCTATACCTCTCTGCACCCCACCTGTTTTTAGTTTTTGTCACAAATTAATTTTTATACATGATGAGTCTAAAACCACTGCTTTGCCATTACATTTTATGCATTTGCCTTTTTAGATCCTGTAGGAAATAAAAAGTGGAGTTACAAACCAAAAACTCAATAGTACTGGCATTTATATTTACCCACGTTGTTTCCCTTACCAGAGATATTTATTTCTTCAGGTGGTTTTGATCTATTGTCTAGTGTCTTTTTTTCAATCTGCAGAACTCTTTAGCATCTGTTGTAAGGGTGTTTAGTGGTGAATAAATAAGTTTGTTTGCTTTTTAATTTGAGAATACCTTAATCTCTCCTTCATTTTTGAAAAACAGCTTTGCCAGATACAGACTTCTTGAGTGACAAATTAGTAAGTAGTTCCACACTTTTGTAATTTTTATAGGTAAGGATTGTAAAGTAAAAAGGCAACCTTCAATAGATTGAATTACCTTTTTTTTTCTTTTATTTTTAGATTGAATTACTTTAACCATCAGAGTGTTGGTTCAATATGTGAGATTTAAAAAAAAGCTGTTTCTATATTGAGAGGATAAGAAGTTTTTATGTGTTTTTGGTGGGGAAAAGTGTTTTATATAAAATAAGCAATATCTGGCATTCTGCACACAAAATACAATTGCATTTGTTGCTACATATCATTCCACTCTGTAATCCCTTGTTCTTCACCATGCAGGAATATTGAGTTGAATCGATTATGGCATGTACATTTTCAGCTGGATCTCAGGGAGAGCTTAAAAGAATCCAAATGATATATTTTGGCGAGGGCCAAGTTTTTATAGTTCACTTTCCATTCATGGAAGCAACCTTAGCAGTTATGTCTTAATTCTAATCACTTTATTACCTGGCTCAGTCATTTGTATAAAAGTGAATGCAAAGAGCAATTTGAACTCAATTAAACTATCAATGTTCTCTTCAAGGTTGGCAATACCCTGGAACTTGAAGTTCTCTCAAGTTTATAAGCACCTGTCAATGTACTCATCACTACTCTAATCCATTTGTTATCTGTCCCGGCCCGCGGGACAGTCAACGGGAACCTACGAGAGGGGGAGCGGGAATGGGATGGAACAAGAGATGCGAGAGATGACAGCAAGACAGGATTCTGATCAAGCTGCAAAGGTTTATTGAAGAGGCAGGGTATATATACTGAGGGGAAAAGGGTGAGGATTGGTGGACCTAAGGATGGGTGGCAGTTTGGGATTGGTGGTTGCTGTTGCTAGGGTGGATGGCAGTTGCTTTAGGCGCGAAAGGGGGGGTGCTTTTGGCGCGAACTCTCTTAACTTCCTTGAAGAAGGCTAACAATAGTTTAAGCTGTTCTTGTATCAGCCCTGGCAGCCATGTTACATGTCACCGGTGCTGCTGACAAGGTGCATAGTATGTGTGCTACCGTGAAGGTCCCCAATATCTCCTCCCTTTGTATTTTAAAAGGATGGAGGAAAGATGCTGAATGGGCATCCTTTTGGCATTAACCTGCTGGAGGAAATAGAGGCCTCAACTGATTTTGGGGGGACTGTGCCTATCTTAGGTCAGGACCATGCTGAACGGCTGCTGGATCTTACCTGTCATCTGAAACCATGGCAGCAATTGGCCAGGGCCCATGGCAACAATTGGCCAGGCCCCTGTCTTAGGTTGACCCAGCGGCTTTGCCACAGGAAAAGAGAGGAGGGGTCCAGTTTCCCGTTACTGGCTAGCCAGTCCAGTGCCCAATGAGGCATATTTCTCAAGGAGCTCAAAAATGGCTTTTGATTGTTTGGGCCCTCCTTTGCAGTGCTTTTCCTTGCACCTAGCGGTACCAACCATAGCATAAGCTAGGAACATGTTTTTGAGCAGCATGCTGTTCCCGTAGGAAGGGGTTTACATATCTTCAGGGTAAGTAGCACTCAGGTTTTCTGGATTTATACCTTGGTCAGCGAGGTGGAGTCGGTGATAATGTACTTGAATGGGCCTGCCTAGGGCAGAATTGATCTGATCTTTAACTAACTGTATGATTTTTCTTAATGCCCAGGGTGCAAAGGATAATATAAGGAGTAGGGTTAATAGGGGGCCTAGCATGGGGAGGAGGTAGGGGAG
>JAQZBX010098310.1:0-11597 GCA_029593785.1 Cabassous unicinctus | reverse complement strand
CCTAGACCTGGAGAGAGAATAGTGTAGGGATGGGCCTCCTGGCAGGAGCGGGGGGCCTTTAGCCAGGGAGCTGGGTAACCCATGGTCAAGGAGCCCGAGACCGCAGTCCCCCCGGGTCAGCCTCCTGGAGCCCAGATCAGCTTGACCCAAGAAGGAGCCGCCGGAGAGGGCCGGGACAGTGGCTGGTGTCAGGGCACGGGAACGGTGTGACTTGGAGAGGTCTTAGGATGGCAGAGTCCCTCGGCTTAAATCCTGTCTCTCCCATGCCCCGGGGACGCCACCTCTCCACCTGTTTCCTTTTCTGTAAAATAGGAATAGTGATGTGTGCCCACATAGGAGCTGCGTGGGCCTCCATGCTGTGCAACATACCAAGTTCTTAGACTGGCTTCAGGGTGAGCCCTCCACGTTGTTACTTAGCAGGAGTATCATTTGGGACATTGTTTGGCTAGACTTGTACAGAAACTTTGATGGGGAGGAGAAAACGGAAAAGACTTTTCATTGAAAGAAGGGGATTTGCGGGAAAAAAAGAAGTAAAATTTAATGATGGTGGAATTGACTCTCCAGTGTGGAAAAGAGCTCCTCCTCCTTTTTCCATTACGAAGCCTGACCCCAGCTTTGAAATTCTGATTGCTAGTACAAATTGCGTTTATTTTTTCTCATTTCCAGGACTGTCATTTTTTTTAATAATCTATAGGCTGATGGAATATATTTGAAGGGAGAGATGAAATGAGTTTTCATATGCTATTTTGAAATATCTTAATCCCCCAAAGAGAAAGTTTAAAGCTTTTCACAGAGGGAAAGGGTGTTTTTCCTTTTTAAAGTTAATGTTGATATTCAGCATTCCTCAGAGGCGTCCTTCATTTCCTGGTGTCAGCTGATAGAATCATTTCATTGCCCACATCATCGCTGGGCTACAGTGAAAGGGGATGGGGGTGTGTGGAGCAGAGCTAAGGCTGCTGGAACGGGAAAATTAAGTAACAGCTCTGCTTTGGAAAGAAGGAACCACAGAGGGGAAGGCTGTACAAAGCATGCCCTGACAAAGGAGCCAGCCATGTTGGGGGAGGGAGGAGGGAAGCAGGGAGAGAGGGGCGTAGAGAGAAAGAGAGAGACATAAAGAAGGAGTGGGGAGAGAATCTGGATTACAAAATTTTTAAAAAGGGAAAAGAGTTTGGAATGAACAGAGGACTCTCTGGGACATGAGACAACTTCTCAGACTGTCACTGGTATCCAAAGTGTTTTGAAGATATAATGTGAATAAAACATTTGTGACCAGGGGATGCTAAACTTTGTCCAGCCACCTATGTCCTGAAGGCTGCTGAGACCACCGGGTTGAGAATCCGGAGAACTGGGTTCACCCCTTGCATTTTCCATTATCTGGAAGCTCCTAAGATCCTGAGCTTCTCAAACTCACATCTTCACTGCTTACCTTGCAAGGTTTGGACTGGTGAATGTCAAAGTCATTTGAAGAATATAAAGTTGTACATAAGAACATAATATATATTTAAATTATTAATTATGCTTATGTATAATATATACATATATAATGTATATAATACTTATGTATTATTAAGTAAATGATAAGCATCCATGTAGTCAATGAGTACCTAGCAGGTACAATGTCCTAGGCCCTGGGAATATAGGGTGACTACTTTGGGGAGGATAGGAAAACAATAGTATAAGTGTATTACAGTAGAGAGGGATCAGAATTAAAGTATTATAAGACATTGTCTGGGAGGACCATAGAGATATTGAATGATTTTATATTAAGTCATACCAGCATGTTAAAATATTGAAGGCAACCACTGTAAGACTAGAAAGAGAACCTAAGTTCCAAACTAGCAATTGGGGGAATAGAAGACAGGAAAGGCAGGAGGGTTTTAAAGCAGGGTAAATAGAAATCACAAAATATGATAGTAGAATAAAATTCAAATATATCGGTAATCCCAATAAATGTAAATGTTCTAAATTTGCCAGTTAAAAGATAGAGACCAAAGATGAGGAAGGTTTCTATGTTTATCCAGCTATATCTAACACATGAAAGAGAAAGATTGAATTGAAATATGATCATCCATTTGCAATGGATTATAATTGTTATCTTTTATCACTACTTGCATTTCCACTTTTCTCTAGGGTCTTTATAATAAGACAGGGACCAAGTTAAATCTGTTGGGGAGGAATCAGTAGTGGAAGAGAGAAGAGGAAAGAGCATTTATTGAGCGAGGTACTGTGTTGAGTAGTTTTAAAAGGGAAGAATCCAGCTCAGGATAGAAATGTGCATTTGGGTATGGCTTATTTGTCAAACATGCATTCTATGGATTCAGACAAACTTGGGTTTAATTTCCAATTAATTTATTCACCCATTTAAGTAATATTTATTGCATACCTACTACGTGCTGAGCGATTTGCTAGTAAGTCACTCTATTATTTGGTTGCCTCATCATATCAATTATCTATTGCTATCATAATGCAGTGTAAGAAACCTCGATGGTATTTAACAAGAAACATTGATTATTGCTCACTAGTCTGTCGGTTGGCTGGGCAGTAATGCCTATCTGGGAATGGCTTAGTTAATCTTGGCTGTGCTTGCTCCTGAACCTGTAATCATTTGGTGGGTCTCTGGAAGCTGGCTTGTCTAGGATGGCCTTGGCTGGAATGACTCAGTTCTATCTCCTGTGGTCTCGCATCTTCCAGCAGGCAAGCTTGGGCTTATTCTCCTGGTAGAGACCCAGCACAAGAGAGAAAGTAAAAGGTGCAAGGCATCATGAAGTCTAGGCTCATAGCCTTCTGTTGGCTAGGTTAAGCCATAAGGCCAGCTCCAGAGTAGGGGGTGGAGAAATAGGTTCCATCTCTTGATGGGCAGAGCTGCAAAATCACATTGCAATGCAAAGTTACATCGGGAAGGATGTGGGCTCAGGGAAAGGAAGAATTAGGGCTTTTTTTTTTTCTTCTTTCAGCCACACTTATCTAGTTATGCAGATAAAATATTAGCACCTACTTCTTAGAGTTGTGAGAATTCAGGGAGCTCATGCATTAAAAGCAGTGATTTTGAGACGGCTTGCAAGAGTGACCCAACAAATATCGGGCCATTTGCTGCTGCTGTTATGATCACTAATGCTATCATTACTGATTTGAGTCTTTCTCATCTCCGAGCATCTGCTAAGTGCAGTTCAGTGGTTCAAATCCCCTCATCAGCTTTGCTCCTGCATGCCTGATTGCTTTTCCTCTTAATAAAGGAGCACGTCAGTTGATGGAAAACTTCCTTGATTTTTGTGAACACAGATGCCACTGCATGTTAGCATCTTTTGGCCATTAGCTGTCAAGGCAGCCAGGGCAGAGCTCTATTTAAAGAATGTGTAGCTGCCTTTGCTTTCTGCCATCAAAGCAATGCCAGGGACAGAGACACTTCTGAAACAGGGGCAGAAAGGTCCTGACATGAGACAGAGTCTCCATTTGCATCTGCCTCACCCAGAAAAGGGAAATTAATTGCCTAGTGAAATTTGATCTCTTCATTTTAATTAATGACACTGGCAGCTGGGTGTTAATGGTTTATTATTTATTTTTATTTCCACAGGAGAGAGATTGAGCCTTGAGTCAGAAATGCTGCACAGGCTGCAACTTTGCTAAATTTTAAATCCCTGTTCACAGTGCCTCAGCAGAATGGGTGCTCTTTATGCTGAGCGAGAAGGAAAGGCATTATCGAGTCTTGGCTTTGTTGGGGCTCCTGTTTACTGCCCAGCCAAGAATCACCAAGATGCCTTTTACCATAGAGGATAACCTCTGCAGTGATTTGAGATACCGGTTTGAGATCAGCTTCCTTTTCAAATGGGAGGCACTGGCATTCACAAAAAGAATCCACATTTAGGGAGAAATGCAGAACACATTTATTGATAGAAATCCCCATGAATCTTAATTTTTTAAAAGAAGGAAACACCTTCTTTTCAATTCCATCCTAAAACAGAAGTAGAGCCAGAGATGAAATGTGTTTGCAATTCATCAGAAAACAGACAGATTTTAGTTTCTCTTATTTTTAGAAGGAGCTGTCTAGGTACTAAGTTCTGTCGAATGAGAGAAGGATTATATTTGGAAATCCTAATTGTGGAGATGCATGCTTTCTTTAAAAAGCAGCAGAAAGCCAAACTGGCTCCCACTGCTTCTTCTTTGGTAATTTCTTTTTCTCTTTAATCCTCTGACACCTTGAAAGTTGTTCACACTTAGAATGAAAAGAATCCAGTTTTCCCACCCTTGATATTTACTTTTGACTCTGTAGTTCCTCTCCAAAAGCCACTACTTCATCCTCTGGCTTTAGTTTTCAAGACCAATGTCAGGAAAACGTGAAATTAAATTTTTAGTTGGAAAACTCAATTCAAATAGGCTAAAGCCAAAAATAAGTAAACAAATAAATAAAAGGAGAAATGTATTGACTTATATTAGAAAAATACTGGAGCTTCAGGTATGGCTGGATCCAGGTGCTCAAATAATATCATCAGAAATCAGTTTCTCACATCTTTCTCTGCATAGACTTCATTCTTCAGCTTGAGGGTGGCAAAGATGGCCCTCAGCATGTCCAGGCTTTCATTCTACCAGTTTAGCAACCCTAGTGAAACAGTTATGCCTTTGTTCTAAGAGCACCAGAGAAAGTATAGGAATCTCACTGGCTTGCACTGGGTCACACGCCCCCTTCAGTAAGGAGGATGAAATAGATGGGTTTGGTTACGCTTAGGCATATGCGAACCCGTCTTATAGAGGGAGGCATCCGCTCCACCCAGACCAGGAGGGGTGATTTACCCAAAGAACAATCAGGAGCAGAGAAATGTGTGCTGACCAGGCAAAGGTAACAGAGGTCCCCTGGGATAATTGCTAGTATGGGAAACACATGCCAGGATGGTACTAAGTGTGGAAGGATTAATTAGGGGAAATACCTGTGGGAGAAAATTGGGAGGGAGCCAAAGAGGCTGAGAGCCATGGGTGGAAGGGGGAGAGAGGGAATGTTGGGAGGGAGCATCCTGGACTCTTGTGCAGTAGAAGGCAGGCTCAGCCAGGCATCAAGGAGTCCTCCAGCCAGAGCTGGTTGTCAGAGGAGTCCCACGGCCCCCAGGAACGACCTGCTTTCCTATCCCTGCTGCACTCAGCTATTGTGGGCTCCTTTACTCCAATGGATTTGAGAGTGCGGCAGCCGGGGCCCCCAGTCAGTTATGCTTCCTGTAGCTGGAGGGCTGTGAGCACATTCTCACGGCTGCCACAGATTACAACTCATAGTTACAAAGTGTCTCACGGCTTAAAAGGTACGTCCCTACCTCTTGGCTTAGCTGATCCCCTGTAATACAAATAGGGTTATTTCTCCTCCTCTCACTTTACAGATGGGGACGTTGAGGCAGGGGAGGTTATGATTGTCCAAAGCTACTCCACTAGTTCATGCAAAGCTGTCACTCGCACTCCAGCCCCTGCCTCCTTCCCCCCACCCACCCCCCTCCTGAGAGAATCTGCCACCCTTCCTCTTCTTTTACTTGTGCTGCATGACTCTCACCTCCACCAAACCCATGGGCACCGCTGGTTGGATAAATCCAAAGTCTGGGCTGAGCCACAGAGCCTGTGGTTGAATAGTGGAGGCATGGAACTGTTGGGCCAGCAAGACTTGGGTCATGTGAAGGTCAGAGGAAAGTGGCTAAGAAAAGAGATGTACTCATGTTGATATCATGGACCCCCTGATATGCCATGATACAAAGGGCGTTTCCCCTTTGTGGAATTCTTCCCCCAAATCCATGACTCTAGGCCAATCATGAGAATCATCAGGCACCCCCAAATTGGGGGACATTCTAAATAGCTGACCGATACTCTTCAAAATGTCATGGTCAGGTAAAACTAGGAAAGAATGAGAAACAGATTGGAGAAGACTAAGGAGACATGATGACTAAATGCAATGTGGGATCCTGGATGGGATCTTGGAACAGAAATAGGACATTAGTGGAAAAAACTGGTGAAATCTGAATGTCAGTATTTTAGGTTAATTTCTTAGTTTTGACAAATGTACCATGTTTATGTAAGATGTTACCATTAGAGGAAACAGGGTGAGGGTGGATGGAAACTCTTGTACTGGCTTTGAAGCTTTTCTATAAATCTGAAATCATTCCAAGCTAAAAGGTTATTTAAAAAGAGAGACAGAGAGACAGAGAAGCAAAGCAAAGGATACCCTATAGTCCCCCAGAGACAGGGAGAAAAATTGGTTTCTGACTTCTAGCCAGACCTCATATGATTTGGAAGAGACATTATACCCTGTCCTTGGATTCATCGATCCATCCTTCCCTCCCTCCCTCCATCTATTCTACAAATATTTATTGAGTACCTATTATATATTCTATACTGTTTTAGGTTCTGGGGATACAGCTGTGGAAAGGTTATTAGACCTATGATATCATGGAACTTATATTGTAGCAAGGGGAGCAGATTATCTATCTATCATCATCTATCTCTATAATCATCATCATCATCTCTATCTTTCTATCATCATCTATCTCTATCATCATCTCTATCATCTATCTCTATAATCATCATCATCTCTATCATCATCATCTATCTCTATAATCATCATCATCATCCCTATCTATCATCATCATCATCATCTATCTCTATAATCATCATCATCATCTCTATCATCATCATCATCATCTCTATCTTTCTATCATCATCATCTATATCATCATCTCTATCTTTCCCCTTTCTATCATCATCTATCTCTATCATCATCATATCTATCTATCTGTCTGTCTGTCTATCTATCTGTCTATCTAATCTATCCATCCATCCAAATTAACAATAAGCCACCAGATGGTGCTAAGTGCTATCCAAATAATTAAAATAGGCCATGAGGAGGAGGCAGATAGAGAAAGCCTCTCTGAGGAGGCGGCTTAAACTGAGAATAGTTGAATAATAAGAAGGAACCCACCATGGGAAAAACAAGAGGAACTGTATTCCAAGCAGAAGGAACAGCCTGAGTTGTTACAGTGCACTGTAGGGTATTCCAGTGCAAAGGCCCTGAGGTGGGAACAAGCCTGGTGTGTTTGAACAGAACAAAGGCCTGAAGGCAGAGTCAAAGAGGGCAGGGTGGTAGGAGATGAGGGCAAGAGCAGGGTGTGGGAGGTAGATAATCCAGGACGTGTGGGTCACAATAAAGCTGTGGCATTTTCCCTACACCCAGTGGGAAGCTACTGGGAGGGGAGCAGAGAATCAAGAGAAGGAATTACACATCCTGGTTTGATTTTAAAGATTTTTTTTTTTGGCTGCGTGGAAAGAACAAACTGTAAGGAGTTTGTACAGACGGCAGGGAGGCCATGGGCCATAGAAGAGGCTTCTGCAGCCAGACAAGCAAGAGTCGGTGGTGGCTGCGGCAGCGAACACTGGATTCCAGGAGATCCACCTCTGTAATAAATCTCCCCTTTTACTCCAGCTACTCGGAGGAGTTTCTGTTTCTTGCAACCAAATATATGCCGGTTATTTCTCAGATCTTCTGAGGCCACAGCTCATGTTTCCTCACCAGGCTCCGAAGTCTTCAGTGAGATTAGCAACATTATCCTTCAGTAGGTCTTAATCTCCTTATTCCTTGTCGGGACCCCCTTTGTCCTCTCTACCAGGCTCATATTATCTCTCTTCTTGGGACCCACCTTAGCCTGACCTCTGAGAAAACACCTCATGTCCCTAGATTTTCTTTTCTTCCTTCAGATCCTACCAGTCTTGAGCCCGTTCTTTCATGTCTCTTTTTCCTGCTGGAGATAAACTGATAAATTAAATCTCACTAAACTGCAAAGGGGGATTTCTGTCATTGGCATTTGGTCTGCCTTTAGATTCAACAGAGGTTTGCTGAACACTTACTGTTTGCTGAGCTCCATACTGGGTCCTTCTTGCATGCTTCAATCCCCTCTGGTCTTTATCACATAGGGAGGTAGCTGTCAGTCCTCCTGCTTTACAGGTGAGCACGCAGAGGCCCAGAACCTCTGCTCTCTTTCCCTCCAGTGAACTGTGGGAGTACCCAGATTAGCCAATGAGGAGAATCGACCTTGTACTTCGATGCTCCTGAAGGTTTACTTGAGAATTGCATATAAATTCTTATGAAAAGTACCTTCTGGAACTTAGCTGGTTCCTCTGAAAAAACCAGTAGCCTTTTTCTTTCTTTTTTTTTTTAAAGTAAACTTTATTTCAAATTCAAAAGATAAAATAATAGACAAAAGGCAGCTTAACAAGTTATGGAAGCATTACTCCAAAAAATCCTGTCCAAGCACTTTTATCTTATTTAATCCTAAAAACAAATGCAATTGTTCCTCCAGTTCAGAAAGATACACAGATGAGCACAGACAGGTTAATGAAGAAAAAAAAAATGCTTTTTTTACCTTTAGCATTGTTATAGTACCTTCTTTACTTTTGCTACAAAAATATTACATCATTGTTAACTATAGTCTATAAGTTACATTAGTTATATTTTCCCATGTATCACCATATTCTTAATACCTTATAGTAGAACATTCTTGTATGTATATTATTAACCACAATCCTCATCCTCTGCCAAAATCACTATTAGACAGTCCCTAGATTATCCTCTAGCTTTCTTTCAATTAATATTAACCTCCCTAGACTACCCTTTTCGGCCACAATCTCATCCATAAATCAGCAGTATTTGTTACACTCATTATAATGTGCTACCATGAACTCTATCCATTACCACATATTTACAATTGACCTTATTAAGCATTCTATATAAATTCAACATCAGCTCCCCTTCTCAACCCACGTTCTGTCTCCTATTAACCTACACTCTATACTCCAACTCCATAAGTCATGTTTAGTTCATGATAGGAACCCATAGTTCATGATATGAGTCCATACAATATTTGTCCTTTTGTGTCTGGCATATTTCATTCAACATAATGTCCTCAAGGTTCCTCCATGTTGTCATGTGCTTCCCCAATTCGTTTCTTCTTATGGCTGAATAGTATTCCATCTTATGTATACACCACATTTTATTTATCCATTCATCAGGTGATGGACACTTAGGGTGCTTCCATCTTTTAGCAGCTTTTATAGTGCTGCTATAAATGTCAGCGTACAAATATCTGTTCGTGTCCTTGTTTTCAGTTCTTCTGAACATATTCCTAGTAGATGAATTGCCGGATCATATGGCAATTCTATATTTAGCTTCCTGAGGAAACATCAAACGGTCTTCCAGAGAGGCTGCACCATTTTACACTCCCACCAACAGTGAAGGAGTGTTCCTACTTCTCCACATCCTCTCCAGCACCTGTAGTTTTCTGTTTTTTGTTGTTGTTTTTAAAATGAAATGATATCTCACTGTAGTTTTTGCCCTGCATTTCCCTAATAGCTAGTGATGTTGAGCATCTTTTCGTGTGCTTTTTGTCCATTTGTATTTCCTCTTTGGAAAAATATATATTCAAGTCTTTTTCCCATTATGAAATTGGGTTTCTTGTCTTTTTGTCATTAAGTTGTGTGATCTCTTTATGTGACATGGAAATTAAACCGTTGTTGGATATGTGGTTTCCAAAGATATTTTTCCTATTGGGTAGGCTGCCTTTTCACCTTCTTTACAAAATTGTTTGAAACACAAAAGTGTTTAATTTTGAGCAAGTCCCATTTATCTATTTTTTCTTTCATTGCTCATGCTTTGGTTGTAAGGTCCAAGAAGCCACCATCTACCACAAGATCTTGAAGATGTTTCCTTGCATTTTCTTCTTGGAGTTTTATGGTTGTAGCTTTTATATTTAGGTCCTTGATCCATTTTGAGTTAATTTTTGTTTAAGGTGTGAGATAGGGGTCCTTTTCCTTTCTTTTAGAATGGATATCCAGTTCCCCCAGCACCATTTGTTGAATAGGCTGTTCTGATCCAGCTGAGTGGGTTTGATAGCCTTGTCACAAATCCCTTGACCACAGATGTAAGGGTCTATTTCCGAACTTTTGATTCAATTCCATTGGTCAGTCTGCCTATCTTTATGCCAGTGCCATGCTGTTTTTAACACTGTAGCTAAATAATATGCTTTAAAGTCAGGAAGTGAGAGTCCTCCAACTTTGTTCTTCTTTTTAAAGATATTTTTGGCTATTCGGGGGCCCTTACCCCTCTAGATAAATTTGATAATTGGCTTTTCCAATTCTACAAAGAAGGCTGTTGGAATTTTTTTAGGGATTGTGTTAAATCTGTAGTTGAGTTTGGGTAGAATTGACATCTTAATGATATTTAATCTTCTAACCCATGAACACGGAATATCCTTCCATTTATTTAGGTCATCTTTGATTTCTTTTAGGAATGTGTTATAGTTTTCTGAATACTGGTCCTTTATGTCCTTGGTTAAGTTTATTCCTAAATATTTTATTCTTTTAGTCGCTATTGTAAATGGAATTTTTTTTCTGACTTCCTCCTCAGATTGCTCGTTAATAGTGTACAGAAACGGTACTGATTTTTGCATATTACTCTTGTATCCCACCACTTTGCTGAAATACTCTATTCTAGTAGTTTTGTTGTGGATTTTTTGGGATTTTCTAAGTATAGGATCATATCATCAGCAAATAGTAAAAGTTGTACTTCTTCCTTTCCTGTTTGGGTGCCTTTTATCTCCTTTTCTTGCCTGGTTGTTCTAGCTAGAGCTTCCCCAGCAGGCTTTTCCAGGTGCAGCCAGACGTGTGTCCCCTGGGGAGTTTCTCTGTCTTTGCTTCGTCTGCCAGGAAGGGCTGGTGCGAGCTTCCTGGGCTGGCCACCTGAGTGGACAGGTAACAGGTGTGCTCCACGGAGCTGTGGCTCCGGAACCATCAGCTATGAGGCGTGAGACTTGCACCTGACCTGCCCCCGGCTCCTGCAACCACCACTGCCCGTCTTTTTTTTCCCGGTCTCCTCTTCTGCTTGGTGCAGGTCGTGAGAGAGGCTCTGGGTGAACAGGTGGTCTGAGTTTCTCTGTGCTCATGCTGCCAGCAGCTTCCCGGGTGTGGTGGTGATGGTGGGAGTCTCAGTGAGCTATAGGCATCTGCCGGGAGGAAGAACCCTTTTCCTAGGGAGTAAATAGCTCATAAAAGGGGCCCCTTTTCATTCATTCATTCATTCACTCATTCATCAACTATTTATTTGGCACTTACCTTGTGCCAGACATTGTGTTGGCTACACAAGAAAGATGCCATCCCTTGATCTCAAGGAACAGATAACCTGATATCACCAGCAACTCTGGCATTGATCTTCTGGGCCCCTCCCCCACCCTTCCCCCACCAAACCTGTTCAAAGAGAGCAGCATCTGGAAGGAAGACTCCCACAAATGACATATCCTGGGTATGATGGTTACACAATGCAGGTCAGGTGGTCAGATGCCACCTGCCTCCCGTGCATGGGGTCTGCCTCTGGAGGGACAGGAGTGTTTCCTGTGGGCCGAGGCACTGGAGGGAGAGGCTGTCATGGAGGCTGCATTGTGTGTAGTGGGGGCAGGGAAGAGGAGGGTCCACCTGGGCCGGGAGAAGCTGGGGGAGGCCCTTGGGGGAGCTGGCAGGTGCCCTGTTCCTGGCCCCGGAAGCAACTTCAGTGTTTGTTCAACACATACACAACAGCTCTTTTTTTTTTTTTT
>JAQZBX010098309.1:0-11597 GCA_029593785.1 Cabassous unicinctus | reverse complement strand
AAAATTAAAAAAAAAAACAATAGAGAAAATCAGCAAAACCAAAAGTTGGTTCTGCAAGAAAATCAACAAAATTGAAAAATCCTTAGCTAGACTAACAAAGAAAAAATAGAGAAAATGTAAATAAAGTCAGAAATGAGAGGGAGGACATTACCACTGACCCCGCAGAAATGAGAGGTCATAAGAGGACACTACAAACGAATGTATGCCAACAAACTAGACAACTTAGATGAAATGGACAAATTCCTAGAAACACACAAACAACCAACACTGACGCTAGAAGAAATAGAAGACCTCAACAAACCAATCACAAGTGAAGAGATTAAAACAGTCATCAAAAACCTCCCAAGTATCAAAAGCCCAGGACCAAATGGCTTCACAGATGAAATCTACCAATCATTCAAAGATGATCTAATACAAATCTTGCTCAAGCTTTTCCAAAAAATTGAACAGGAAGGAATGCTACCAAACTCATTCTATGAAGCCAATATCACCCTAATACCAAAACCAGATACAGATAATACCAAAAAAAAAAGAAAATTAGAGACCAATTTTTCTAATAAATATAGATGGAAAAATCCTCAACAAATTACTTGTAAACTGAATCCAAAAAAAGAATTATACATCACAATCAAGTGGATTTTATCCCATGTATGCAAGGGTGGTTCAACACAAGAAAATCAATTAGTGTAATGACTCACATTAATAAATTGAAGAAGAAAAATCACGTGATCCTCTTGAGCGAAAAGGCATTTGACAAAACACATCATCCTTTCTTGATAAAAAGCCTCCAAAAGGAGTAGAAGGAAGCTTTCTAAACATTGCAAAGTGCATATATGAAAATCCAGAGCTAACATCATGCTCAATGGTGAGAGACTGAAAGCTTTCCTGCTGAGATCTAGAACAAGACAAGGATACCCACTGACTCCACTGTTATTTAATATAGTGCTAGAAGTTCTGGCTAGAGCAATTAGGCAAGAAAAAGAAATAAACGGAATCCAAATAGGAAGAAGAAAAACTTTTCCTACTCACTTATATTATGATCCTATATCTAGAAATTCCTGAAAAATCCACAACAAAGCTACTAGAACTAATAGATGAGTTTAGCAAAGTGGCTGCACACAAGGTTAATATGCAAAAATCAGCAGCATTTGTACACACTACTGATGAGCAATCTGAGGCAAAACTCAGTAAAAAAAAAAAAATCCATTTATAATAGTGACTAAAAGAAACAAAATATTTAGGAATAAACATAACCAAGGACATAAAGGACCTATATTCAGAAAACTACAAAACATTGCTAAAAGAAACCAAAGACAACCTAAATAAATGGAAGGACATTCCTGTTAATGATTTGGAAGACTAAATATATCCTTCAGATGTCAATTCTACCCAAATTGATTTACAGATTCAATGCAATCCCAATAAAAGTCCCAACAGCCTTTTTGCAGACATGAAAAAGCCAATTATCAAACTTATTTGGAGGGATAAGGAGCCCTGACTCTGCAGAAACATCTTAAAAAGGAAGAACAAAGTTGGAGGACTCTCACTTTCTGACTTTAAAGCATATTACTTAGCCACAGTGGTAAAAACAGCATGGTACAGGCATAATAGAAATAATAGCAATATTGACCGGTGGAATTGAATCAAGAACTCAGAAATAGACCCTCACATCTATCCATCCTCACATCTACTGTCAAGTGATTTTTGACAAGGCTGTAAAGCCCACCCAGCTGGGCCAGAACAATCTATTCAAGAAATGGTGCTGGGAAAACTTGATATTCATATCCAAAAGAATGAAAGAGGACCTTACCATACCTCATACAAAAATTAACTCAAAGTGGATCAAGGATCTAAATATAAAAGCTACAACCATAAAACTAGAAGAAAATGTAGGGAAACATCTTCAAGATCTTGTGATAGGTGGTCATTTCTTAAATCTTACACCCAAAGCACAAGTAATGAAAAAAAAAAAATAGATAAAGGGGACCTCCTCAAAATTAAACACTTGTTCTTCAAAAATCTTTGTCCAGAAAGTAAAAAGGCAGCTGATTCAATGGGAGAAAATATTTGGAAATCACATGTCCAATAAGGGTTTGATTTCCATGTTATATAAAGAGATCATACAACTCAATGATAAAAAGGCAAGTAACCCAATTAAAAAATGGACAAAAGACTTGAATAGACATTTCTCCAAAGAGGAAATACAAATGGCAAAAAAACACATGAAAAAATGTTCAACTTCACTAGCTATTAGGGAAATGCAGATCAAAACTACAAAGAGATACCATTTCACACCTTATAGAATGGCCATTATTTATAAAAATAAAAAAATAAAAAACAGAAAACTATAAGTGCTGGAGAGGATGTGGAGAAATAGGAACACTCCACTGTTGGTTGGCATGTAAAACGATGCAGTCTCTGTGGAAGAAGTTTTAGCGGTACCTCAAGAAGCTGAGTATAGAACTGCTGCATGATCCAGCAATCCCATTACTAGGAATATATTCAGAAGAACTGAAGCAAGGACATGAACCAACATTTGCACACTGATGTTCATAGCAGCATTATTCAAAATTGCTAAAATATGGAAATAGCCCAAGTGTCCATCAAAAGTAGACTATGTAGACTATGATAAATTAAAGATATATACTATAATCCTTAAAGCAACTACTAAAATAACAAAACAAAGAGTTAAGTCTAATAAGCCAACAAGGTATCATAAAAAATCATTAATCAAAAAGTAGGCAGAAAAAAGAGGAAAAGGGGAACAAAGAACAGATAGGACAAATCAAAATACAGCAAGAATAGATTTAAACCTACCATCAATAATCATATTAAAAATAACTGGTCTAACTCTGTTAAAACTTAAGAGGGGACCATCATACCAGGGTGTGAATACCAGGAGGCAGGGATCACTGAGCGCCATCCTGAAAGCTGGCTCCTGCAATGATGATATGCAACATTGCTCTAATAACAGAGCATTTAAACAGATAGTGTATTTGTAGTATGGTTTTATGTGTTTTCAAATGCTAAATATCTTAAGAGTGTATTATCATTTAAACAAATATTTTAAATAAAACACAGAGTCTGCCCTGAAAAAAAATAAATAACTGGTCTAAATAACCAATTAAAAGACAGAGGGGGCAGATTTGGCTCAAATGGTTGGGCGTCCATCTCCCATATGGAGGGACCTGGGTTCGATCCTTGGGACCTCCTGGTTAAAAAAAAAAAAAAAAAGACAGAGATTTTCAGATTGAATAAAAAAGCAATGACCTAAAAAACTGCCTATGACTTGGAAAAAAAAGACAATGACCTGACTATATGCTGCCTACAAGAAATCTTTGTAAATATAAAGACATGAATAGGTTAAAAGTAAAAAGGATGGAAAAAATACATACCATGCTAACATTAACCAAAAACAAATCTGGGGAAGCAGATGTGGCTCAAGCAGTTGGGTGCCCGCCTACCACATGGGAGGTCCCAGGTTCAGTTCCCAGTGCCTCCTAAAGAAGATAAGCAAGACAGCGAGCTGACACGAGGGGCTGGCACAGCAAGCTGACGCAACAAGGAGATGCAATGAGGAGACGCAACAAGCAGGGAGTGGACATGGCTCAAGCAATTGGGCACCTCCCTCCCACATGGGAGGTCCCAGGTTTGGTTTCTGGTGCCTCCTAAATGAAGATGAGGAGATCCACAGAGCACACAATGAACAGACACAGAAAGCACACAGCAAGCTCAAAACAACAAGGGGGGGGTGGAATAAATAAGTAAATAAATCTTTTTAAAAATAAAACAGATTTAGAAAAAATATTTTCTAGGGCAAAGAATATTACCAGGGATAAAGAAGTTCATTTCATAATGATAAAGGGGTCGATTCATCAAGAGAACATAACAATCCTAAATGCTTATGCACTTAGTAACAGAGCTACAAAATACATGAAGCAAAAATTGATAGAACTTCAAGCAGAATTAGACAAATCCACAATTATAGTCAGAGATTTCAAAAGCGTTATCTCAGTAATTGATTGAACAAAGTAGAAAGAAAATCAATATAGAAGACTTGAACACAACTATCAAACAACTTGACATAACTGACATTTATGGAACCCTCCACCCAAAAACGGCAAAATACATATTTTCTTCAAGTGTACACAGAACATTTTTCAAAATAAAGCATGTGCTGAGCCTTAAAACAAGTCTCAATAAATTTAAAAGGACTCAAGTCATACAATGTGCATTTTCTGACCACAATGGAATTAAATTAGAAATCAATAACTAAAGGTATCTGTAAATACCTATGTGATGGTTTGAAGCTGTATGTGTCCCAGAAAAGTATGTTCTTAAAGTTAATCCATTCTGTGAGTGTGAACCCATTGTAAGTAGGATCTTTTGGTGAATAGGATCTTAATTTGTGACCTACCTCACTCAAGATGGGTCTTAATCCTCTTACTGGAGTCCTTTATAAGAGAATGAAATTCAGATAGAAAGAGAGAGCCACAAAAGTAAGAAGCTGGACGAAACAAAACCCAGAAGAGAAGGGAGAGACCATGTGCTTTGCCATGTGACAGAGGAGTCCAGGATTGTCAGCAGCCGGTCTTCAGGAATAAGATATTGTCTTGATGATGCCTTGATTCAGACATTTTCATGGCCTCAGAAATTTAAGTTTGTAAGCTAATAAATTCCCTTTGTAAAAGCCAACCCATTTCTGTTATATTGCTTTCAGCAGGCTAGCAAACTAGAACATACCTAAATATTCAAACACTAATATGCTTCTAAATAACTCATAGCTCAAAGAAGAAATCAGAAGGGAAAATAATTATTTTATATAAAACTGCCATGAATATTTGAACTGAATGAGATTGAAAACACAGTATATCAAATGTTTTAGGATACCACTTAAGCAAGACTGGAAGGAAATAAATAGCACTAAATATCTATATTAGAAAAGTAGAAAAGCAATTATTTCAGTTTCTTCTATAAGAAACTAGAAAAGAAATAAAGACCAGAGAAGAAATCAATGAAATAGGAAACAGGAAAACAATAGAGAAAAGTCAATAAAACCAAAGTCAGTTCTTTTAAAAGTTCAAAAAAATTGATAAATCGCTAGCCAAACTAATTAAAGGGAAAAGAGAAAAGATGCAAATTACCAAAATCATGAGTGAAAGAAGTGATATCATTATAGATTCATTCTATTAAAAGGACAATAGGGGAATGTTATAATAACTTTATGCCAATAAATTTGACAACTTAGATGAAATGCACAAATTCTTTGAAAGACACAAACTACCAAAGCTCATTCAAGAAGAAATAGATAACCTAAATTGCCATATATCTATTAAATAAATTAAATTTATAGTTAAAAACCTTCCCATAAGGAAAATTCCAGGCCTAAATGACTTTGCTGGTAAATTCTACCAAACATTTAAGAAAGAAATAACACTAGTTCTATACAAACTCTTACAGACAACTAAAGAAGAGGTAATACTTCCCCTCTTGTTCTGTGAAGACAGCTTTAACTCTGATTCCAAAACCGTACAAAGACATTATATAAAGGAACTTGTGCCATTTTGTAATCTTTTCTTTCTACTCCATCCATTCTCATGCTACTTCCCTCCTTCCCCATCTGTAGTAGCTGTTTTCATAGACTTTTTCACCACAGTATTATTCCACCTAAACGTCTTTGGAACATTCTTTGTGAATATCTCCATGCACCTCCTTGCCTTCAACTCCTGGCTCGGCAGTGTTAAATGAGAGGAGATCAAGGGAAAATGTAAAAGAAGAGGCCAAAGTGCAAGAGGCTGATCCCAATTTTTCAAGAAGAGCATGAAATTTCCAAATCCAAAAATAAACTGTTTTTGCATTGGTCATTGAATTCATTTATGACATGAATGACTAACATGAAAGATTTCTTCTCAGCATGATGACACTCCCCTTCATGAACACAGATAATCAATCAGGAGTTGGCTTAGCTCAAAACAGAATGACAGACTCAGCAGAGAGAAAAAGAACAGCTATTAGGGGAAAGAGAGAAAGGAGGGGGCTTGAGAACTGTCTCTGTTAGGAGAGGTAATCCCCATCACCAACAGCTTCATCTCCAGGGGCTCCATTTATTACCACAACCTCCTACTTCAAACATAGAGTTCACAGACTGGGCATATCCATCCATCTTTCAGTTGATAAATGGAATCATAAATCTTCCTTTCACCTCTCAAAAGGCCACAGCTGAGCTAGGGTATCCTCCCCCCACCTCCTGCCTCTTCAACCTGGGCACCATTCTTCTTGAGGAGTTCAACAAAACCAAGCCGTCCCACACAACAATGATAGAGCCTGACCTTCTCCCGAAGGAGCTGGAGGCTCAGACCCAGAAGGCAGGCCAGCTGGGACGACTGAACAATGCAGCGGACAAAAGAAAGCAGCATGAATATTCAAACCTGTTCAGGGGCGCTGAGAGGCCTGCTGACTACTGACCCACAGGGAAGCCTGACCATTTCCCTCCCACGTCATAAAGAACTAAGAGGACCAGCCAGATAACACTGAGCCCTTGGGAATTCAATGTTAACCAGACAGGACTCCAGTGTTGAGAGGTTGCTCAGAGTCAAGCAGAGACCTAGGCGCCTCTGTCAGCTAAGAGCAGCTCATCCTCTTCCCCTCCTAACTCCTTCCTACAGGGCTTCTCTGAAGATTAGGGTTTGAAATGCATTGCTCCACATCGTCTCGGGTCAACCCCCTGATTCTATAAATGGAAAGTCATGCTTAGAGAAGAGACTTCCCCAAAGCCACACAGTGGGCTATTGGTAAAAACCAGAAGAAGGACCTAAGCCTCCTAATTTCACAACTATTATATATTCCATTACACTGACCAGCAGCTTCTAAACATACAGTTGGAGGACCCCTGAATTTGTAGATAAAACTTCAGACATATATGCACACAACTGGAAAGAGGTTCCATGGTTTTCATTACATACCCAAGGGAGTAGATAATGAAAGTTAAGAATCATTACCCACACCAGGCAGCAATTCAGTTGCCAAAGCAGCAGAAATGGCAGGAAGAATTTGAACCCAAATGGCAGGTGCTAATTTTAGGGACAGAAAAGAAAACAAAAATTTTGAGCGGGTGGATGTTTGTAGGATTTCCCTGAGGAAAATAATGAGATAAGCAGATATTGGTTTTGCATCTTTCTAGCTCCTCTTTTAGCTTGCTGTTTTTTTTTGTTTGTTTGTTTGTTCGTTTGTTTGTTGAGGTACTGGGGGCTGGGGATTGAACTCAAGACCTTGTATGTGGGAAGCCGGCGCTCAACCACTGAGCCACCTCGGCTTCCCTGAGTTGGTTTTCTTGCTTGTTCTGCTTGTTGTTTGTTTTTGTTTTATCAGGAGGCACTGGGATCTGAACCTGGGACCTCCCATGTGGGAGGTGGGCACTCAACTGCTTGAGCCACATCTGCTCTATTGCTATCTTTAATCTAGTCTTCCACATTCCTCATTCCTTTCTTCATTTATCCCCCATAATCAAAATGCATATTTACCATATTACATTCCCTCAGGCTTTAATTTCTTTCAAAAACCAGTCCATGCTAACATATTAACGACTTACTGAGGTTTTTCTTCTCATAAGTCTTCAGTGCCTTATCTCTAACAAGTGAATATCAGACATTGTGGCAATCTGGCTTAGGAGCCATTTGTGTGACACGGGAAACCTTTCATGGATGCTCACAGATAGAGTTAAGCTCCAAAGTCAGAGTAGAGAATGAAAACAATGCCTAATCAAAATTATCTTTGTAAATCCCATAAACCTCTCATAAGTAGAATATAGTAGAGCATGATCTTATGTGTCAACTCTTTGGCAATAGGTATAGCTAGAATCTATGATACACATACAAATTCAAATATTTAAATACTTGCATATCATTCATTGTGGTGAAATGTTCACACTATGAGAAATCATAGAAATCAAGACCAGTTCGATTCATGTCATTCATTTCTCCCATTTCCCATTTACTCTGGAGCATTCCATCATAGAATGGCATGGTAGGCAGAATCGCCTCTAGTATTTGAATTGTTGTTTTCTCATGCATGCTTCTTTCGTTGCTGTTTTGTTTTTTGGCTAGGCATATTTCTGGGTCTATAAACAATGTCTCTGATGCAATTCTGTTGGTCGAGTGGGTTGTGAGTTTCTCCCCACATAATTATTATCAGAAAGACTCACCTGCTTTTAAAAGCCATCTTCATGTGCTGTCTTGTGTGGGTCCTCAGAAGCAAGAATTTATCAGTTCTCTTTTCCTCTTCAGTTTCTTAGAGAGGTGAGTAAATAGCAAAGTCACTGTTTTGGATTTTACCTGGATTTAGGGAACCTATGTAAAAGAAAGGGCATTGGCAGGTAATTAGGAGACTCAAATTCTCATCCCAATTCTTCCAGGAACTCACTGGGGTACCACTGGGCAGACCTTAATCTCTATGCAGCTCAGGAGCTCCATTTCACAAGGAGGAGGTCAATGCAAAGGAACTCTGAAATTCTGCGCTTCTAGGCCGAGCTCTGCCAATAGCTGTATAACCTTGGTCCATAACTTCCCCTGCCTGGGCTCAAATTCTGGCTCTGCCACTTCCTACCTTACTTAACCTCTTTCTGACAATCTCCTCATCTGTAACAGATTGTATATAAAAGTCCTAAGCTCACAGAATTGTGTGAGATGATTCATGTGAAGGACGCAAACAGCTCAGGCAAGTAGTAAGTGATGAATTTTATAATAAAATGAAGGGAGTCAGGCCAGCTGACCTTAAAGGTCCCCTTTAGCTCCACTCTTCCCTGGGTCTGTCTGGTCAATCGTGTTTGTCAATTGTGGATCATCAGCCTCAAAGGTCATTGAATATCAATCACTTGCTCAGACTGCTGTAGCAAATGTTCAGGGGTCCTGGGGAAAAGGCTGACTGTTCTATGGCCAGTAGGAAATATTTGCCCCAGCGTAGAAATCCCCAGAGTTATTCAGGAGCTTAGGATGGCAATATTGTCTACTGGGTACAGTCCACCTCCTAGAACTGGAAGTTTAGATTCTGGTGACTGCCCCTCACAGTGCACCATCCTGGACAACTCACCCAGGCTCTGGATATCATTACCTACAATAAGACCAATAAAACCTCCCATGCTGTGCCTCATGAGGGGCACAGACGAATTCTGAGGTGGGGGGCAGATTTCTCTGGTCCCTCAGCCCTATTAGTCACTCTACAGCTCTTCCCAGAGAGCAGAAGGGAGATTTGCCATGTTTGGGAAGTTATGACAATCTTTGTTTGTGATACGCATTGTTTGATCCCTGTGTCAGCCCTGCAAGGGAGGCAGAGCTGCTAGTATCCTCCCATCACAGATGGCCCAGGGATGTGACGTGATTCACGCCAGTCACAGAGCAAATTAGTGCAGCAGCAAGAAAGCAAGCCCCATTCTCTCAACTCCAGATTTAGTTGTTAGGCTCTTAATTTATTTTCCCATCCATGAAGCATAACACATCCGTGTCCCCTCCCCCCCCCCAAAAAAAAAATACCTCAGGGTTTCCATGGTAATTGGAAAATGCTCTAATAACCCAAGTCATGGAGTTCATCCATTTCTGACATCCCCAGCTCTTGCCTGATCCCTGACCTCTGCCTCACTCTGAATCGTCTCAGATCTGTGGGAACAACAGCTGTCCAATAACACCCCCCCACCACCTGTCACCTACCCCATAAAAGAAAGTGGGTTGAAAGAATGCCATCACTGACCAGTTGTGCACCTCCTGAAAGGTCACCCACCCTCTCTGTTCTGCCTTCCTCCGCCCTCAGCATCAGAGCCTAGAGGACTACCTCCGCGCCTCTGCATTGCGTCTGTCCTCTCTCCCCTCCCCCTCCCAACCCACGCGCTCGCTCCCATCGCTAGGAGCATCAGTGCTGAGAACAGTCTTCTGCCTGGACCAAAGGATACAGGGCTGCCAGGCAAGGCTCGGGGATGCAGTGGAAGTAGCAAATAGGGTTGAGGGGACACAGCCCTTCATTAGCCCCCAGTGCAGCCCAGCAGTGTCAGTCTGCGGCTTCCCATCAGCCATCCAACCCTTCTGTCTCCTCCCGCGCACGTGCGCGCCTGTCTCAGCATTGGGATGGGGCTGTTCAACAGCCCTCAGAGAAATGTGTTGAGATCCAACCCCTCCCCTTTCTCTGGTTGGAAACTGGATGCTTGGCAATGATGTTTGGTTGGAAATGTATTTGTGCTGCAGGAAGCCCAAATTTACAGGGAGAAAATTGATTCAATGCAGAAAAGGTGTGCATTAAACCCAAGCCAGTTCCCAGTTAAAATTGTGCAGCTGGAGATTTGACATCAACAATCTCAGCCTCCCTGTTCTGCGCAAACTCTCCACAATCCATCAACCTTCCATTCCCATCAGGGGACTTGATGTCTCCATATTGTCCTCCCTTCCCTTTATCAAAAGCTGCCTTCAGAAAAGGGATCTCATATCTTTCCCTGAAGCCTTAGTGAAAATGCCAGTCACTGTTTGCTCTGCTATAAATATTTCCATGTCTAGCCTCATCTCTAATTGTGGAAGGTTATTCTTTGGGCTATAGGTTTAGGCATAGATGAATGACCAGGGACAGGAGAAAGAGACCTGTGTGACCTAAGTCAAATTCCTTAACCTTTCGAAGACCCAAATTTGCATCTGTAATTCCAAGATAATTAAATTTTTAAAAAAAACTTCACAGGGTTGGGAGAACTAAAAAAGACAATGGAGCCAGTATAATTCAGTGGTTTAAAGCATGGGTTCTGTGGTCAGATTGTGTGGGTTTCAACCCAACTCTCCTCTTTACTAGTGATTTCACCTTGGAAAAGTCACTTAACTTCTCTGTGCTTCAGTTTTATCATGCGTAAAATGCTAATAATAATAGTACCTATTGCAAATGGCAGTTTTGAATATTTATTGATTTAATGTATAGGCAAAAAAATAAAGTTAAAGATTAAAAAATAGGGAAGCGGATGAGGCTTAATCGATAGGGCTCCCGTTTACCATATGGGAGGCCCCAGGTTCGCTTCCCGGGGCCTCCTGGTGAAGGGAAGCCAGCCCGCGCTGCGCGGTGAGCTGACGCAGCAAGACCTCGCAACAAAAAGGAGGTAAGCAGACACAAAAACACACAGCAAATGGACACAGTGAACACAAGCAGCAAGGGGGGGATAAATAAATAAATAAATCTTAAAAAAATAAAAAAATAAAAAATAATATATAGGCAAAAAAATAAATAAATAACTAAATAAGTAATATATAGGGAAGCGGATGTGGTCAAGTGGTTGGGCTTCCATTTACCATATGGGAGGCCCCGGATTCGATTCCCGGGACCTCCTGGTGAAGGCAAGCTGGCCCGCGCGGTGCAGTGAGCTGGCGCAGCAAGATGACGCAACAAAGGAAGACAGACACAGAAAAACGCACAGCAAATGGACACAGCAAGCACAAGCAGCAAGGGGGGGATAAATAATTTTTTTAAAAAGTAATATATAGGGAAGCGGGTGTGGCTCAGTGGATAGAGCCCCCGTTTACCATATGGGAGGCCCGGGTTCGCGCCCCGAGGCCTCCTTGTGAGGGCACGCCGGCCTGAGCGGT
>JAQZBX010098308.1:0-11597 GCA_029593785.1 Cabassous unicinctus | reverse complement strand
AACAAAAAATGAATTTTTCTTTCTAATTTAGTTCTTTTTTCTTGTCTTTTTAAAAATTAGGTGCTGCTAGCTTGTATCTTCTTTGCTGTGCTTCTTCTTCAGTGATTTCCCATTCTCTGTCTATACTGATTTTGTCTCCTAAGCTACCTCTTTTCCTTCCTTCATCTTTCTGCCATCTGCTTTCTGTTGTGGTTCTTACATACCATGTTTTTTCATTAGCCCACAACTTAAGGGTGTTAATGTCTATTCTATCTATTCTGTTTTCTTCTTTTTTTATTAATATTAGCTTTTTCCTTTCAGCCCTTTCTTTGCTCTTTCTCTCCCTCCTCATCATTCTAGCCTTCTAAATCATTATATATATATATATTTATCTATTTGGTTTCCCAGTCCATTGTAGGTACTCCACTTTTTTTTCTATTACTTTACACTGCCTACATGAGTAAAATATTTGTTTCACTAAGTCTTATACGGCCCCTCTTCTAACTTTTATCAATATTTCTATTGTCCTTTTCCTTTGTCACATCTTTCGCTTCCTCTGGCCCTAATCTTTTGCCTTCAAAGGAACATAGAAAGAAGCAAGGAAATAAAATAAGAAGAAAAAGTGTCAAAGAGAAAATTTAACAAGCACACACATAGAACCACCAGCAAAATAAAACTCTAGAGCAGAGACAGAAAAGCTAATTAACTGAATAAAACCATCAAGATAAAATGATGACTAGAGGGCAACAAAAAAGTACAAATCACACTGAGAAACAGGAAAACACAGACAAGTCCAATTAACAAAATAAAAACCAGGAAGAGATGCAGAATATCGAACAACTAATCAAAGCTTTCCAAACAAATATCATGGACCAACTAAATGAAGCGAAGGATGACACTAAGGATATTAAGAAGACACTGGGAGATTATACTGAAGAAATTGTAAACATACATAAAAATGATGGGTATGATGGTGATCAATGGCACAAGCTAATAAATCAAAAAGATGCTGGATTCACATAACAGCAGATTTGAACAGATAGAAGAAAGAATTAGTGATGTGGAAGACAATACATCTGAAATCAAACAGATAGTAGAACAGATAGACAAAAAGATAGAAAAAATCCAGCAGGGACTCAGGGATTTAACCAACAACACAAAACTGACAAACACATGCATTATGGATATCCCAGAAGGAGAAGAGAAGGGAAAGGGAGCAGAAGGAGTGCTGAAGGAAATAATGGCTGAAAACTAACCAACCCTATTGAGAGAGATGGATGTGCAGATCCAGGAAGCACAGTGCACCCCAAAAAGTATAAATCCCAAGAGGCCAACTCCAAGACATACACTTGTCAAAATGTCCAATGCTCAAGACAAGGAGTAAATACTCAAGGCAGCAAGAGAAAAGAGAACCATAACATACAAGGGAAGCACAATAAGATTAAGTGCTGATTTCTCATCTGAAACCATGGAGGCAAGAAGACAGTGGTATGACATAGTCAAAGTATTAAAACAAAAATCTTCCAGCCACAAATTCTCTATCCAGCAAAACTGGCATTCAAAAATGATGGAGAGTTCAAAATATTCACAGATAAACAGAAATTAAAAGAGTATGCCAATAAGAAACCTGCACCTCAAGAAATAATAAAGGAAGTTCTACAAGTTGAAAGGAAAAAGGGGAAAGAGAGTTGGAGGAGAGTTTAAAAACAACTAAAAAGACAAAAACAGAAACAAAACAATATACGACATACATTAACTCAAAGAAAAAATGGCTGAATTAAGAAATTCATTGCAAGTCATAACACTGAAAGTTAATGGATTAAATTCACCACCCAAGAGATGCAGATTGGCAGAATGGATAAGGAAATACAACCCATCTATATGCTGTCTACAAGAAACCCACCTTCAACCCAGGGATTCAAGAAGGCTGAAATTGAAAGGCTGGAAAACAATTTTACAAGCTAACAATAAACAAAAAATTGCAGGAGTAGCTATTCTAATATCAGTCAAAATAGACTTTAAATGCAGAACTATTCTAAGAGACAAAGATGGACATTATATATTAGTAAAAGGGGTAATCTCTCAAGAAGAGAGAACAATCTTAAACATTTATGCACCTAATCAGGGTGCCTCAAAATACATGAGGCAAACTCTGGAAAAACTAAGTGGAGAAATAAATGCCTCTACAATTATAGTGGGAAACTTTAATACACCATTATCATCATTAGACAGAACATCTAGCCAGAGAATCAATAAAGAAATAAAGACTCTAAACAATACATTAGAGGACCTGGACTTAATAGACATATACAGAACACTACACCCAAATACAGCAGGATTTACATTTTTCTCAAGTGCACATGAATCATACTCCAAGATAGACCACATGCTAGGCTACAGAACAACACTCAATGAATTCAGAAACATTGAGATTATACAAAGTAATTTCTCTGACCACAACAGCATGAAATTGGAAATCACTAAGGGCCAGAGAAAGAGAGTAGGCACAAAGGTACGGAAGTTAAACAACACACTCTTAGACAAACAGTGGGTCCAGGAGGAAATCTCAAAAGAAATCAGTAATTACCTTGAAACTAATGAAAATGACAACATAACATATCAAAACTTATGGGATGCAGCAAAAGCTGTCCTGAGAGGGAAGCTCATATCCATAAATACATATATTAAAAAAGAAGAAAAAGCTAAAATTGAACACCTAACTTGGAGGAATTGAAAAAACAACATCAAACTAAACCTAAAGGAAGTAAAAAGAAGGAAATAACAAAGATTAAAGCAGAACAAAATGAAATAGAGAATAAGAAAGCAGCAGAAAAAGTAAACAAAACCAAAAGCTGGTTATTCGAGAAAATGAATAAAATTGACAAACCTTTAGGAAGATTAACAAAGAAAAAGAGAGAACAGATGCAAATACACAAAATAAGGAATGAACAAGGGGATATCCCTACTGACCCCACAGAAAAAAACAGTTTCATAAGGGGATAGTTTGAAAAATTATATGTCAACAAGAATGATAATTTAGAGGAAATGGACAAGTTTCTAGAAACTCACAAACAGCCTCATTGATGAAAGAAGAAATTGAAAAACTCAGCAGTCCAATTACAAGAAAAGAGATAGACTCAGTCATCAAAAAACTCCCAACTAAGAGGAGCCCAGGACCAGAGGGCTTCACAGCTGAATTCTACCAAACATTCTGGAAAGACCTAACACCAATTCTGCTTAAGGTCTTCCAAAAAATAGAAGTAGATGGAATATTGCCTAACTCATTCTATGATGCCAAAATTATCCTAATACCAAAACCAAACAAAGATACCAAAAGAAAGGAAAATTACAGATCAATTTCTCTAATGAACCTAGATGCTAAAATCCTCAGCAAAATACTTGCTATTCACATTCAACAACATATCAAAAGGATTATATACCATGACGAAGTGGGTTTCATTCCGGGTATGCAAGGATGGTTCAATATAAGAAAATCAATCAATGTAATACACTACATAAACAGACTGAAAGATAAAAATCACATGATCATCTCTATAGATGCAGCAAAAGCATTTGACAACATACAGCACTCTTTCCTGATAAAAACACTGCAAAAGATAGGAATAGAAGGAAACTTTCTGAATACGATCAACGGTATATATGAAAAACTCAAAGCTAACATCATCTTCAATGGTGAAATCCTAAAAGCCTTCACTCTGAGATTGGGAACAAGACAAAGATGCCCACTATCACCACTCCTATTTAACATTGTCTTAGAAGTACTTGCTCAAGCACTGAGGCAAGAAAAAGATATAAAAGGCATCCATATTGGAAAAGAAGCAGTAAAAATTTCATTATTTGTAGATGACATGATCCTGTACAGAGAAATCCCTGAGAAATCTACAACAAAGCTTCTAGAACTTATAAAGGAGTTCAGTAATGTCGCAGGGTATAAGATCAATGCTCAAAAATCAGTAGCATTTCTGTACCCTATTAATGAGCATTCTGAGGAGGAAATCAAGGAAAAAATACCATTTAAAATAGTAACTAAAGAATCAAATATCTAGGAATAAATTTAACTAAAGATGTAAAGGACTTATATACAGAAAACTACACAACACTGGTAAAGGAAGTTAAAGAAGTCTTAAAGAAATGGAAGAATGTTCCCTGTTTATGGATAAGAAGACTAAACATCATCAAGATGTCTATCCTACCCAAACTAATCTACCGATTTAATGCAATCCCAATAAAAATCAACACTGTATTTTTTAAGGAACTGGAAAAACTAATTACAAAAACTATTTGGAAAGGTAAGAAGCCCCAAATTGCCAAAGACATATTGAAAAAGAAAAATGAAGTTTGGTGGTATCACATTACCTGACTTTAAAATATACTACAAATCTACAGTGCTCAAAACTGTATGGTATTGGCACAAGGATAGACCTACTGACCAATGGAACCGAATTGAGAGTTCTGATATAGATCCTCAAATATACAGTCATCTCATATTCAGCAAGGCCACCAAGCCAATTCAGTGGGAAAGAATGGACTCTTTAACAAGTGGTGATTGGAGAACTGGATATCCATATCTAAAAGAATGAGAGAGGAATACCATCTCACACCTTATACAAAAATCAACTCAAGATGGATCAATGATCTAAATATAAGAGCCAAATCCTTGAAGACCTAGGAAGATTATGTAGGGAAGCATCTGCAGGACCTTGTAATAGGAAATGGTTTCATGAACTTCACAGCCAAAGCACGAGCAGCAAGAGAAAAACTAGATAAATGAGATCTCAAAATTGAAAACTTCTGCACCTCAAAGGATGTTATTAAGAAAATAGAAAGGCAGCCTACCCAATGAGAGAAAATATTTGGCAACCATATATCTGATAGGAGCCTAATATGCTGCATATATAAAGAAATCCTACACCTCGAAAAGAAAGACAAACAACCCATTTTAAAAACTGGAAATTGATCTGAAAAGACACTTCTACAAGGAAGAAATAGAAATGGCTAAAAAGCACATGAAAAAATGCTTGACATCTCTAACTGTTAGGGAAATGCAAATCAAAACTACAATGAGTTACCATCTTACACCCATCAGAATGGCACCTATTAAAAATATAGCATACTATAAGCATTGGAGAGGATGTGCAGGAATAAGAACCCTCATCCACTGCTGGTGGGCTTGTGGAATGGTCCAGCCACTGTGGAGGACAGTTTGGCAGTTCCTCAGAAAGCTAACAATAGATCTTCCATATGATCCAGCGATTCCAATGCTGGGTATATCCCCAGAAGAATTGAAAGCAAAGACACAAACAGATATATGCACACCAATGTTCATAGCAGCATTGTTCACAATTGCCAAAAGTTGGAATCAGCCCCAGTGCCCATCAACACATGAATGGATAAACAAAATGTGGTACATGCATACAATGGAATATTACTCAGCTCTAAGAAGGAATAAAGTGCTAACACATGGAATAACATGGATGAATCCTGAAGACCTTATGTTGAGTGAAGAAAGCCAGGCATTGAAGGATGAACATTATATGATCTCACTGATATGAATTCAGGAATGTGAGCAGTCTCTGTGAACCATTGTCTGAAAGATAGATTAACAGTTGAGGAAAGAGAAGAGAAGGTTGTGAGCCATCACCCATATGGACATAATCTACAGTAAAGTGATAGATTATAGTTGCATATTGAAGGACAGGGCAGGTGGGTAGTGATATTACTGGGTTTGGTGGTACGCGGTTGACAGATGGGTAGATTAGGAAGGTCGGGTTACAATACCCAGGATACTGTGGGGAGAGATGGGAGGGGGACAAGGTGAACATGGGATTTGTGGGTATGATGTTGAAAGTGCAGGAGTGGGAATGCTCTTATGGCAATATGACAAGTTAGTGTCACTGGTTTAGGGTGTAGGTTGGGGGGGCACTCAGGATGGGGTGCATCTGGTGTGGGTTTCCGGGGAGTGTGTCAGTGCTCATCCTGTCATAATGTGTTGTGTCTGGGAGTAGAGGCCCACCCAGTGAGTGGGAAGGAGATGGACCTTCATCTTTGGGAGGACCGATTCATCCAGAAACAGACAAGTGGGTGTCTCTTAGAAGCAAGGGTGGATCCTAATCAGGGAGGATAATCAGCATGTAAAGACCTCTTGTTGCATGTAAGTATGAATCTTGTCATCCAATGAGTCAAGGCAGGGGATTGTCATGTCTCTCAGCGGGATGGGGAAGAAGGACTAGAAAAGATTAAACAGGGTGTATTTAGTTGTCATGCAAAATGTTTTTCATTACCTTACATTAATGGACACAGGACATGGTAAATATCATCAAAAATTATTAAACTGTACCATCTAAATTGTGGACTATACTATAAACCATTGACAATGTTTAGTAGGTATGTTTCATTATCTGTGTAACAGTTATAACAATGCTACCATCCACATAAAAAAGGTTTTAATATGGGGTGAAGAAAGGGGAAGGAGGTTGGATATATGAGAGTCTATAGTATTCTCTGTGTGACTTTGCTGTGATGTAAAACTTCTTTGAAAAGTAAATGGAAATTTGGGAGACACTGGGGAATGAGAGCAGGAAGGTTCCATGGTAGAGACTGGACACCTCATAATACAGTGATAAAAGGAAAAAATAGCAATAATAATTTTTTTATTTTTTTATTTTTTAATTTGTTTTTGTTTTTACCCATTTTTTGAATGTCCCAGTCCTTTAATTTTATTTCATTTTTAGTTTTTTTTTCTGAGTTTCCATGTATTTTATCTCTTATATTTAAGCTTATTATTATTATTTCATTTTCCTCTTAATTATATTTGGCTATTATATGGGCTTCATCTTCAAGGAAGATTTAGATCACAGAAGAGTTACAATGGGGGCAGCAGAGGATCATTGGTGGGGGGTGTCTGGGATGGGTGTTTCATGGGAGGAAGTTCATCAGAATATACATGAAAGATATATAAAATGGTTCAAATAATCAAGGGGTGGGGCATGGCCACAGTGGGTAGACAATCACTCAATAAATGAGGGAATACTGAATTCCCAGCCTGGAGAGCTCTGCCACATCCTCTAAGGGAACAGCAACAGCCCCAAAGTGCAACGACGGTGTCTGGCAAATGAGGATGGTCCACTGATGTGTTCTTATTATTGATGACTAGCCTTATGAGTCTTTGCTCTTTTAATTGAAACTTAGCCTAGTGTTATGGGATGCCTAAGGGTTGCCTCTTGAGAGCCTCCTTGTTGCTCAAGTGTAGCCTCTCTCTAAGCCAAACTCAGCATATGAATGCATTACCTTCCCCCAGCTTGGGACATGACTCCCAGGGATGAGCCTCCCTGAGAATGAGGGATTAATACAAGGGCCAACTGGCAATATGACTGGAAAAAGATCTTGAAAAAAAGGGGAAAAGGTAAAGACAAATGAGTTCATGTGGCTAAGAGACTTCAAAGAGAGTTGGGAGGTCATCCCAGAGGTAACACTTACGCACACCTCAGTAGGATCTCATAGAACACTAAAGGGGATATCACCCCACACAGAGGGGTTCCTAAGGGCTCTGGAGACACCCAGGTCCTATATAAGGGGGGTTATCTCCAGAGATTGATGCCTTATCAATGGGTTCTACTTTGGAATCTGTTCTCCTGAGAGTGAAGAGTTGGACTCAAATAAGTCCTCCCTGCACATGGTCCATCAGTCCCTTCTATTTAAACCTATATGTTTGTAGGTGTACATCCAGAGACTGGAGCCTCTGGCCTGCCCATGTGCCAGCTGTGCCTGGAATCTCAGTGGAGCTGCATCTCCTACTCTACAGCTCAATGGACTCCCCCAAGTCACCTGATGAGGAGACGATGATGGACAATGGCCATCCCAGGGAATGGAGAAAGCCTGCAGCTGCAGGCATGATAATCCCATGCTTCATGTCCATGGGATATAAGCCCCCTCTCACTTGGAGGTGGAGTGGACATCACCATCCCAAACTCCTCAGGATTGAGGGAAGTGCTATGGACTAGCGTGGACTTAATGGTAATCTTTTGTAGATATATTGTGATTCAAACAATGGAAGAAATTACAACAGTGAGGTGGAGCCAGTGCCCACTGGATGCTTTTGGAGCAGGGAAGGGAAAAAGCAGTTGTAATACAGTAGCTTTTTCAGGACTTGGGAATTATCCTGAGTGACATTACAACGACAGATATAGGCCATTTTACATCAGCATATACCATGCTGAACTCTATGGGAGAGAGTGTGGTCTACAATGTGAACTATGGTCCATGCTTAGTGGCAAAGCCCCAGGATGTGTATATCCATTGCAGGTGATGTGCCACACTAATGAAAGATGTTTATGTGGGATGTTATGGGATGTGTGGGAGGTGGGGAACAGGGGAATCCCTGTAATTTTTGTGTAACAGTTAAGTAATCTAAGCATCTTTTAAAATATGTATTTAAAAAAGAAAAAGAAGAATCAGCCAACTTGTTTCTGAGGAACTAAGGGATTAGAGAGGTTCTAAAAAGAAAGAAGTTTTGAGTGTCAACCTCCAAGGAAAGATCTCGAAAAATGTCAGTGGCTTCCTTCATATTATGACTATGGTAATTAACAGAGGACATCCCAGGGAAGAAGAGGGACAGAAAGGCAGAGAGAGAGAGACCTGAGAAATGAGAAGGGAAGTTGAGGATCAGAAATGTGGATGGTGAGTGTGACTGGACAGTAGCACTTAAGAACATGCTGGAGGAGAAGCAAACTGGAGGTGTGACAAGCGGCTCAGCGGAGTTCTGTAAGGAGGGAGCATTATTTTGGTTTTGTTTATGTTGTTTAAAGAAAGAGGAGCCTCTCACTTTTTGCCCTCTCACCTCTTCCCCCTCTGGTCAGCTTTATGCCTGCAATGTGGGTTTCTTCTTTAATCCAAGTCACTAGTTTTCTCCATTAGAGATTTCCCTAAAGTTTCTTTCTGCTGAGGACTCCCCTTCTACTTTTCTGTGGTTCTCAAGGATAGTTATTACTAAAAATAGATGTAGATTTTTTCATTGGGGGGTTCTGATTAGAAATGCAGAATCTCAAGCCTCAAACCAGACCCACTGAATCAGAATCCACATTGGAACACCATCTCCATGATCTGTGGGAGCATTTAAGACTGAGAGGCCTGGTCTAGCTCAGCCCCATGGGCTTTGGTTGTGAATTGTTCCTAACCCCTCAGTCTAGTCTGCTTCCAGCCCACAGGCCCAGGAAGGGAACTTCCTGTCTCTCCATTCTGTCCCTGATCCTTCAGGAATTGTGTGGTTGAAGGTTTCCTTGGTCTAGGGCCTTCTCCAGAGCTTCATGAAGTGAAGTTACTACATGCAATATCAGGGAATTCCTGCTCCCTGGGAGTCCACATACTCACACCTACACACTGAGAGTGGCAAAGCTCTAATGGGGTATGGAAAGAGAGGAGAAAATAAACCAGTTCCTGTCGGCTCAGCCCACACCACCCACAGGTGTTCCCAGGGCAGTACCTAATCCCCCCATTCTGTGCTCTGCCCTCAATGAGCAGAGTCCATGTTGCCCAGGGACTTCCATCTATCAGAGCATCCCTGGGCCTCTGAGCACAGGAAAATTCTAGCAGAGGAAGAGCTGATTTCCTTCTGGAGTAAACATCCAACACCACTTGCTCTGATTTTATCACATTTGCACATCTGGGGTAGAATTTGTTCTTGTCATGAGAGCTATTTTTTATTAGATTTGTTTGTTTGCTGTTTATACTTTGTTTTTGGCTTCCCTGATAATTCAGAAACATTGAATGGGAAATTGGGAGGAGCCCATGCTTGTCCTGGAGCTCTTCCCTGGTACAGTGAGTGTATATGAAAGTGATTTTAAAAAGAAAAAAGAGTCCCTGAGAAAGCCAGGTCTCTGTCCCACTTCCTTGTCAGCCTGTGGCTGACAAGCCACAGTGCTTCATTGTGAGAAGCACTGCTGTGGTATATGCTACAGTAATAGTCAGCCTTGTTCTCAGCCTGGAGCCCAGAGATGAGCAAATATGCTGCATTACTTGAGGTGTCTTTGGATCCAGATACTCGACTAGGGACCTCAGACCCCAGCTGCTGGTCTGAGTCTGAGTAGTAGTACAAGAAAAGCTGGGGAGCACTCCGTGGCTTCTGCTGGTACCAGTATATGCTTTTGCCACCAACATTGATATCACTTCTAAGGGTTCAAGGGGAGTCTGGTCATTGTTCCCAGAGATGCAGAGAAGGAGGGCAGCTGAGACAGCACAGGCAGGGAGAGGGAACCTACAGACATAGACACACATGGAAACCGGGGCAGGGACCAGTGTAAGCTGCATGAGTATCAGAGATAGAGGGGCTGGGAGATCTTCCCCAGGTCTCCAAGACCTATCCTTACCTAGGCAGTGAGAGAGGAGCATGAGGAGGAGAAGAATCCAGGCCATGGTGACACAGCCCCTGAGCCCCACAGTAGAGCTGTGCCTCCTAGGCCTCCTTTTCTCTCCCACCCTCTGCCAGAGGAGGGGCTCATCATGCAAATTTGCTTCCATCCACTGACTGCCCAGGCCCTCCCTGAGCCCTGATGCTGGAGCGCAGCTCACACTGGACCCAGGATGATGAAGGTTTGTTTACCCCTTGGGGAAAGCCCTAGGAAGAAGCAGCTGCTGAGATGACACAAAGGTCTTTTCTCAGGGGACCCTGCCAAGCAGCTGCTGAGTCCCCATCAGTGAGCACAGGGCCCAACCCCCAGACCAGAATCATTTGAGTGAATGGTCCTTTCTGAGCCTCAGATCAGGAACCACAGGCAGACCCACGGTGCCCCCTCCTTTTCATAGGCGAAGATTTCAACATTGCTGAAAAACACTGAGAACCTCACTGCCTATTCTGCCCTCAATTCAAGATGTATTGAATTTGGGCTTCAACTATGTTCCTCCAAGTTGCAGAGGTCTCACTAAGATGTTCGTGAAAATTCCATGGGGCCACAGGTGATTCTGAGCAAGATGCCTGTGGGTGTCCAGGTTACTGCTGATATTTCTCCATAGAAACCAGTCCTGGGGCTGCTGTGTCAGGGCTGTGCCCACTGTGGGTTCTGGTTTCTTTAAGACTCAGGTTCCCCTGAGGGAGGATCTCCAGGAGAAGGGCTGTGATGACAAAACTTACTGCAGGAAAGAACTTTTGGGGAAGGCATATATCTGGATATTACAGATCTTTACATTGATATCCTGAAAACACTGTATAACCACACTATCACTAAGAGACAAATTAGACAAAAACCTTTTCATTAAACACAAAATCCATTTATAATCTTGCACATTTCTGTGGCTCAAGAATTCTGAGGCAGGTTTGCTGTGTGTTGTGGCTCAGGGTCCCTTCTGAAGTTGTAGCAGAGTTGTCATTTGGGGCTACAGATATCTGAAGGGGTGATGGATCCTGGAGGGTCCCCTCCAAGCTCACCCACTGTGATGTGATAAGGAGGCCTCAGGTCCTCACCATGTGGGCCTCTCCCTGAGGTTGCTCCCCATATGGGCACTGGGTTTCCTCAGAGCAGTGATCAGAAAGAGATGGGGTGAATTACTGAGGAGAAGAGAAAGACAGAGAGCCACAGAGCTACCCAGACAGATGCCACAGTGTCTTT
>JAQZBX010098307.1:0-11598 GCA_029593785.1 Cabassous unicinctus | reverse complement strand
TTTTTTTTTTTTTTTTTTTTTTTAGGTACTGGGAACCAGGGATTGAACCCAGGACCTCATATATATGGGAAGCTGGCACTCAACCAGTGAGCCACATTAGCTTCCCTGAGTTGGTTTTATCATTTGTTTTGCATGTTGTTTTTGTTTTTTTTAGGAGGCATCGGGAACTAAACCCGGGACCTCCCATGTAGGAGGCGAGGTCTCAACTGCTTGAGCCACATCTGCTCCTTAGTGGGAGGTTTTTGATTACTGATTTAATCTCTTTACTTGTTATTTTTCTATTGTGATCTATTTCTTCTTGAGTCAGGGTATATAGTTTGTGCATTTCTAGGAATTTGTCCATTTCGTCTAAGTTATCTAATTTTTTGGCATACAATTGTTCATAGTATCTTATTTATAATCCTTTTTATTTATGTTGAGTCAGTAGTAATGTCCCCCCTTCATTTCTCATTTTAGTTATTTGCATTTTCTCTTTTTCTTTGTCAATCTAGCTAAATGTTTGTTGATTTTTTTTAATCTTTTCAAAGGACCAACTTTTGGTTTCATTGATTCTCTCAATTTTTAAAATTCTCTATTTTCTTTATCTCTGCTCTAATCTTTATTATCTACTTCCTTTTGCTTGCCCCCCCTATTTTTAGATCCTCCAGTTGTGAGGTTAGGTCTCTGATTTGAACTCTTGTTAAATGTAAGAATTTAAAGCATTTAGAACTATGAATTTCCCTCTCAGCCCGGTCTTTGCTTCATCCCATAAGTTTTGGTATGTTGTTTTCATTTTAATTTTCCTCAAGAAGGTTCCTAATTTCCCTTGTGATTTCTTTTTAACCCATTGATTGTTTAAGAGTACATTGTTTAATTTCCACATATTTATGTATTTTCCAATTCTCCCTCTGTTATTGATTTCTGGCTTCATTCTATTGTGCTTAGAGAAGACACTTTGTATAATTTTAATATTTTTTTAATTTATTGGGACTTTTTGTGACTCAACATATGGTCTATCCTTAAGAATGACCCATGTGTACTAGAGAAGAAATTGTATTCTGCTGCTGTTGGGTGAAATGTTCTATGTATGTCTATTAGGTCTGGTTGGGTTATAGTATCATTCAAGTCTCCTATTTCCTTATTGATCTTTTGTCTAGATGTTGTATCCATTATTGTAAGTGGTGTATTGAAGTATCCTACTATCAAGGTAGAACTATCTATTTCTTTCTTCAAATTTCTTAATATTTTCTTCATATTTTGCAGGAGGGGGCTTTACTATTAGGTGCACATAAATTCATACTTGTTGCATATTAGTGTATGGTGACTTTCATTTTTCCATTGTAATATGTTTTGACTTGAAATCTATTTTATCTGATATCAGTATAGCTACCCCAACTCTCTTTTATTATTCACATGATATATTTTCCCCATCCTTTCACTTTTATCCTACTTGTGACTTTGAATTTATGGTGAGTCTCTTGTATACATCATATAGTTGAGTCATGATTTTTTAAAAAATCCATTCTGCTAATCTCTGTCTTCTGACTTGAAAGTTTAATCCATTTACATTTAAAGTAACTACTGATAATGCAGGACTTTCTCCTTACATTTTTCTATTTGGTCTTTGTCTTTTTTGTCCCTCAATTCTTCTGTTAATGCCTACTTTCCTATTTATTTGATTTTTTATTGTGGTCTATTTTGAGTCCCTTTTCATTTCTTTCTGTATATATATTTCCTATAGTTTTTGTGGTTAATATGGGGCTTAAATTTAACATCCCATAGCAATCACATCTGATTTGATACCAATTTAACTTCAATAGCACACACATACACTATTCCTGTACCCTTCTGCCACCCCTCACCTTTTTGTTGTACTTATTACCAATTATATCTTTATACATTGTATGCCCAATACCATAGATTTATCATTAATTTTTACTCAGTTGCATTTTAGAACATGTAAGAAGTAAAAAGTGGAGTTACCAAAAACACAATACAATAATAGTGGCATTTATAATTACCAATATGATTACCTTTACTGGATTTCTTTATTTCTTTATGCTACTTCAATTCACTCTCTAATATCCTTTCTTTTCAGTGTGAAGAATTACCTTTACCACTGCTTGTAGGGCAGGTCTAATGATGAGGACTACTCTCAGCTTTTATTTATCTGGAAATGTCTTTATCTCTCTATTTTTGAAAGACAGTCTTGCCAGATATAAAATTCTTGGTTGAAAATTGTTTTCTTTCAGCACTTTAAATATTTCATCCTTCTGCCTTCTTGCCTCCATGGTTTCTGATGAGAATCAGCATTTAATCTTATTGGGACTCCCTTGTACATAACAACTTGTGTTTCTCTTGAAAATTAGGAACTCTCTCCTTGTCCTTGGCATATAACAGTTTGACCACTATGTGTCTGGGTATGGTTCTCTTCAAGTTTATCCTGTTTGTGGTTTGATGTGCTTCATGCATGTGTATATTCATGTCTTTCATTAAATTTGGGAAGTTTTCTGCCATTATTTCTTTCAATATTTCTTCTACCCCTTTCTCTCTATCTTCTCCTTCCAGGACTCCCATAATTTGTATATTGGTATGCCTGATGGTAACCCACAGACTCTTAGGTTCTATTCACTTTTTTCTTTTCTGCTACTCATCTGAGTTGTTTCAAAGTCTTGTATTCAAGTTTACTGATTCTTTCTTCTGCCAGCTTCAATCTCTGTTGAAACTCTCCATAAAATTTTTCTTTTCAGTTATTGTTTTCCTTTACCTCCTTGAACATATTGAAGATAATTTTTTTATTATTATTATTTTCTTGAAGTCTTTGTCTGGTGTATCTAAAGTCTGGTCTTCTTCATTGATGGTTCTGGATTTTCAGCTTGTTCCTCTGGATGGGCCATCATTTCCTCTTTCTTTGTTTGTGTTGTAATCTTTTGTTGCATACCCTACACTTTTAATATTTTGAAGTGTTAACTCTGAGATTTAGTTCCTGAACTGTCTATTCCTTAAGTTTGTATCCAGATAATATTATGACAGAGATTTCCTTGAGTGTCAGGAGCCAACAACAAAAAACAAATGCAAAAACCACCTTTCACAGTCTGAAAATTGGCTGTGTTGGCTGGTGCACTCCTTCAGAGTTGACCTATCATACCAAGAAGATCAGATAGACGTGAATTTTAAGTGCAGGATCCTCTCTATCTTTTCTGAGCCTGTACCTTGTCCTGGATTTGTATTTGCTCGTGGGCTTAGAAATTTCCCCATTTACAGGGATTCACATGTCTCCTTTACTCCCTATGACAGACTTTCTCCCCCTCTTGGGCGCTCTATTGTATGATTTAAAGCATGTAATTCTTTGCCCCAGTCCACTTTGACTTAATTGTCTCTTATACTGCTTTAGCTGTCTTTAAGCTGAAACTTGCAGGGCAAGTTCTGGGAGAGTGAGCCAGAGAAGAGTTTCCCTCCTCTTTCAGGCTGCCATCTGATAGATTGGCATGGACATCAGGCACTCTGGTATGCACATAGGGGTTACTCTCTGGAACAGGGCTAGGGACCCACAATTGGAGCACAGGCTTGCTCCATACTGTATCAGGGAGGGAGTGGAGAAGGAGCTAGCAAGGGTGCCATCAACTTCTACAATTTTTAAAGCTGCATTTTCTTGATGTGTCCCTGAACTCTTTAACTGCTTTCTGGAGTTTTGAGGATGATGGCTCTGCCAGTTTTTGCTAATTGTTCAAAGATTCTTTGGGGAATGGTACCTTGGAGCATTTTATACCTCCATCTCAGTCGACCAGAAGTGCATAATTGATTTTCAAATATTGACCTTGTAACTGTGTGTTTACTAAAGTCATTTAATTATAGTAGCATTTTTTGGTAGATTCTAGAATTTTCTAGGTATCAAGTCATATTTTGTGTGAGGTAAGATAGTTTTACTTCATCCTTTCTAGAATTTAGCCTTTTTCCCTCTTGCCTTCTGTATTGGCCAAGACCACCAGTAGCATATCAAACAGAAGTGGTGAAAGTGAACATCCTCATCTTGTTCCAGATGTTAGGGGGAAAAAGTTTGTTTTTTTCCCCCACTAAATGTGATGTTACTTGTAGACTTTTCATTGTTGCCCATTATCAGGTTGAATATGTTTCTTTCTATTCCTGGTTTTCTGAGAATTTTAACATGAATGAGTGTCGAGTTTTGTAAAATGCTTTTTCTGTATCCAGTGAGATATAATATGATTCTCCCCTGATGTGAGGCTTGAATTTAAGCCCTGGGAATGAATGCTTCAGAAGCTTTCTAATGCAGATGTTCTATTTCACTTCATTCATTCATGGAATACCTATTATGTGCCAAGCACTATTACAGACACTAGGGATATAGCAATAAACAAATAAAAAACCCTGCCCTCTTGGAGCATACATTCTGCTATCAGTGCTGAGGATTAAATAAAGATAGTGTCAGGAATAGCTTCAACAAGAAGTGCCCAAGGCACTTAGGTTAGACTCCAGAGGGAGTTAGGCTGATGACCCATTCCCGTCATTGAGGGCCTTACGGTCTGTAAGGGAGCCTGGACAGGGCAGAAAGAAGGGTACTCCTGGGCTGGCCTCACCTGCTTCTTGTCCTCAGAGTGGCTGACCCTTCTTCTTTCGAGCAGCTCGGCTGCCACCCGCCCCCTGCTACCCACCTGCTGGACCACCATGGCCTCAGGTCAGGCTGCCTGGGTGGAACCAGGCACCCCCACCTGATAGGAAGATGAGCAGCTTCCCCCTCCCCAACCTCTCATCTCTAGGCATCCCCCCAGCATTGTGTTCTGATGTCACAGAAGGTGAGGGACAGTAGGGACCCCACCTTCTCACCACCCTGATTTTTAGCCCCTTCCTTCACATTTTTTTTTCATACCAACGTTGAAAACAAAGACCAGAAAGAAATGCATCAAAAGATTATACTTTAGGAGATGACTTTCCTTATCCCTTTTATTCAATATTTTCAAAATTTTAATAAAATATGAATGTTAAATAAAAAACAACAAAACTATTTTAATTAAAAATTTAATTAGGACAATTGCAGGTTCACATGCAGTTGTAAAAAATAATACAGAGTTGACCTGTGTACCCCCCAGTAATAACATCTTGGATCACTGTATACAATAGCACAACTAGGATATCGACATGGATGCAATCCACTGATCCTTTTCCCCAGTTTTACTTGTGCTCATTGGTGTGTGTGTATGTGTGTGTGTTAAATTGTATATAATTTTGTCACCTGTGTAGGTTTGTGTATCCAGCACTATAGTCAAGATACAGAAGAATTTCAACACCACAAGGATTGTTGTATTGCCTTTTGATACCCTCCCACACCATCCCTAACCCCTGGCAACCACTAATCTCTTCCTCATTTTAAAAATTTTGCCCTTTCAAAATTATTTAAATAGAATCAAACAGTATGTAACCTTTTGGAATTGGCTTTTAAAAAATTAGTGTAATTCTCTGCAGCATCATCCAGGTTGCTGAGTATCAATAGTTTTTTCCTTTTTTCCCTGTATAGTAGTCCATGGTATGGGTATGCCACAGTTTAACCATTCACCCACTGAAGGACATCTGGACAGTTTCCAGTTTTTGGCTATTACAAATAAAGTGCTATGAACATTTTTTAATGAGTTTTCATGTGAACATAAATTTTCATTTCTCTGGGAAGAATGCCACAGTGTGCAATTGCTGGGTCATATGGTAATTGCATATATAATTTTAGAAGAACCTGCCAAACTCTTCTCCAGGTGGCTGTACCATTTTATATTCCCGTCAGCAATGGATCCACTTTCTCCGCATCCTCACCAGCATTTGGTGCTCTCACGATTTTTTATTGTAGCTATTTTGATAGGCATGTAGTGATAGCTCATTGTGGTTTTAATTTGCATTTTCTTAATGTCTAATGATGCTGAACATGTTTTCATGTGCTTATTTGCCATCTGTATACCCTCTTCGGTGAAATGTCTATTCATATCTTTTGCCCATTTTCTAATTGGATGTGTTTTTTTTACTGTTGAGTTTCAAGAGTTCCTTGTGTAATCTAGATACCAGTCCTTTGTTGAATATATGGTTTGCAAGTATATTTTCCCAGTCTATAGCTTGCCTTTTCTTCTTCTTCACATGGGCTTCCACAGAGGTCCAATTTATCATTTTTTTCTTTTATGGATCATACTTTGGCACACTTTAAAGTTCAGCACACTTTGCCTAGCCCTACATCCTCATGATTTTCTCCCATTTTATTTAAAAAGCTTTATAGTTTTATGTAAGTCCAGAAATCCATGATCCATTTTAAGGTTTTTGTATAAGGTGTGAGGTTTAGGTAGAAGTTCATTTTGCCTCTGGATGTCCATTTGTTCCAGCACCCTTTGTCCAATTGCTATCTGTAATGGTTTGGAGCTATGCACATGTTTTTAACTTAACCCATTCTTGTGGTGTGAGCCCTTGTAAATAGGATTTTTGATGAGGTTACTTCAGTTAAGGTGTGACCCAGCTGACTCAAGATGGGATATCATCCTCTTATAAGGAAGGCCACAGAGCGAAAAAGCCACAGGGAGCAGCCAGAAGTTGGAAGTCAACAGAACCAAGAAGCCAGGAGTGGCCGCCATGTGCCTTGCCATATGACAGAAAAGCTAAGGGCCAAGGATCGCTGGCAGTCAGCCCCAGAATGCAACAGTCTTCCGGGAGAAAGCATTGCCTTGATGACACCTTGATTATGAACTTCCACTAACCTCAAAACCGTGAGCCAATAAATTCCTGTTATTTAAGCCAACCCATTACAAGTATTTGCTTTAGCAACGAGGCATCAAAAACATCCTCCTTCCTCCTTTGAATTACTTTTGCATTTTTGTCAAAAATCAATTGAGCATATTTGTGTGAGTCTATTCCTGGGCTCTCTATTCTGTTTCATTGGTCTATATATTTATACATCCACCAATATCACACTGCCTTGATTATTATAGTTACAGAGTAAGACTTAGTATTGATTAGAATGGTTTCTCTTACTTTGTTCTTCTTTGTTAAGATGGTTTTAACTATTTTAGGACCTGTGCCTTTCCATATAAATTTTAGAATAAGCATTTCTATGTCTACAAAGACTACTGGCTAAGATTTAGATAGGAATTGCATTAAACCTATAAACCTATTAAACCTATAGCTCTACTTGAGGAGATAGTATCTTTACTATGTTGTGCCTTCCAATCTATCAACACAATAGGCCTCACCATTTAGTTAGATCTTCTTTGATTTCTTTTATCAGCATTTTGTGATCTTCAGCATACAGACCCTGCACATGTTTTGTTAAATGTTTTACCTAAGTATTTTGTTTTCATTGGACTTTCATCTTATTTTAAAAGGCCCTGTCTACCAAACAAATTTCACGTGTCAAGAAATTATTGCTTTCTAAATTTTATGAGTGAACTTTCCCAAAGTTGCACACACATAGCTGCTGATTAGCACCCTGGTAACTTTTATTTCTTGAACACCTACTAGGTGTTCATTCGATTATTTTATACATCCTTTCTAGACTAATTCTGTAGGTCACTGGGATTGAATCTGTTGTATTCAGCATTGTATCTCTAGCGCCCATAGTGCAGCTCATTCCATAGGAAGTATTCAGTCAAGATATTTGCACAACGGATGGATAACAAGCAACCTCACCCTGTGAGCTCTTAGAGGCTGTGGACTGTGTTTTGTGAATACATTTTTGTCTTCACAGTGCTTGGCTCAGTAAATATTTGTGGAATGAATAAAGCAGCTGGCATGATTTTAATCTCACACACGAAGAAGCCAAGGCTCAGGGACATTAAAGGAGGATATCAGCTATAGTGGCTCTCATGTTCTGAGTACCTACTATGTACCAGATGCGTGCTAATTGCTCGCCATACATCATCGCATTTAACCCTCACAACCGCCCCGTGAGGGTGGTGCTGAGATGTTCTCTGTCCCAGATGTGACTCTCAAGGTCACAGATTTTGCCAGGGGTGTTATTGGAGTCTGAGTACAGGTCTATTTAACTCTGTCTTTTAGTTTACCCCAAGGAGTTAGCTTAATTTCATCCAAAAACAAAGGAAGTTGACATTCTTGATATCTTGTTAAATGTGGCTTTATGGTGGGTAAGCAGATGTGGGATTCCCATTAAACTCTTTGAAATATAAAAAATAGCTATATTCCCTCCTCCCCCTCCAACCCCACCACTACCCCAGTTTGGCACCCAGAGATTTCCTACAGTTTCCACCTGTTACTCGTTCTTTTTTTAAAAAAAGAACAGTTGTAGTTTTACAGAAAAATCATGCAGAAAATAGAGTTCCCATATACTCCTCTCCCCCACATACACAGTTTCTCCTATTAGCATTTTGTATTAGTGTGGTACCTTTGTCATAATTGATAAATTAATGTTTTTATCTTTATATTAATAATTGTAGCCCATAGTTTAAATTAGGGTTCACTCTTCGTGTTGTACAACTCTATGGGTTTTTCTTAACATTTTTATTCTGATGACATAGATACAACATAAAATTTTCCATTTTAACCACTTTCAAGTATACGATTCAATGGTGTTCATTACATTCACAATGTTGTGCTTCCATCACAACCATCCATTATCAAAACTTTTCCATCACCCTAAACAGGCACTCTGTACCCATTATGCATTAACTCCCTATCCCCCATACCGACCCCAGCCCCTAGCAACCTGCATGCTAATTTCTGACTCTACGAACTTGCATATTCTAATTATTTCATAAAAGAGACATCATACAATATTTGTCCTTTTGTGTCTGGCTTATTTCACTCAACGTGATGTCTTCAATTGATGTTCATCAGAACTTCATTCCTTTTTACAGCCGAATAATAGCCCCTTGTATGTAGGTGGCACATTTTGTTTATCTATTCGTCTGATGATGGGCATCTGGGTTGCTTCCATCTTTTGGCAATCATGGAGCAATGCTGCTATGAACATCAGTGTGTAAATATCTGTTTGCATCCCTGCTTTCAATTCTTTGGGGTTATATACCTAGAAGTGGGATTGCCAGGTCATACGGTAATTCTATACTTAATTTTCTCAGGAACTGCCAAACTGTTTGCCCCAGCAGCTGCACCATTTTACAATCCCACCAACAATGAACGAATGCTCCTGTTTCTCCACATCCTCCCTGACACTTATTTTCCGTTTTAAAAATAATAGCATTCTAGTAGTTCATTCCATCATCTGCCCCCTTCTTCTGCCTATCCTTATTTTTGCTATTTGCAGCTAAGATATTTCAAGGAATTTCTGAGTACCAAGACCTGTGCTAAATGTTGTACATGCATAGGCTCACTGTATTAGTATTACAACTTTAGGTGGTAAATAATATTATCATTCCCATTTAACAGATGAGGAAACTGAGGGTTAAGTCACTTTCCCAAAGTTACACAGCTAGCAAGTGGCAGGGCTGGCTTTGGACTTGACCGGTAGGAATCCAGCACCCAGGCTCTTGATTACCATATAGGAAAACTAAAGACCAGGGGAAGAAAAGGACCTGCCCAAGCATATCGGAGGGAAGGGACCAGAACCCAGGTCTCTTGACTTCCACCTGGGGGCTCTTCAAAAAGCCTTTCATGTCATCTTGATAGTCTTGCACGTACCCAAGGCACCTTGGGCTTTACCTCGCAGAAAAGTTTCAAATGTCAAATCCAGAAACCCAAGAACTTCCGATTAAGCTCATTATGACACATCAAAAGCCATGAATTGCAGTCATGGAAAGAGAAGAGGACCAGAAACGTTTTCTGGGAAACCAAATGAATTCTTCCAGGAAACCTCTCTGAAGAGCAGGCATGAGGAGTGGGCGGAGGGGGGAGGGCGTGGGGGGCTTCTGGGATTAGCTTTGAGGGTCTTTCCCTGGGAAAAGTATGGTGTGGGTGGAGGTTCTGGAGCCCCCCAACCTCATGGCAAGTGCTCCCCTCTTCCTGTAATGAGAAAATGAGAAAGGAGGGAGGGGCCCGTGGGAGGAGGGAATTAGGGAATGAGTGGCTTCCTGAGAATGAGGAAATGAATGGGGGAAGGAGGGAATGAATGGAAAATGTGTGAATGAATAAAGCATTTCAGGCAAATAACTAATGAGTCTTGAAAATTATACCCTGCCAAGGGAGAGCTCTACCCCATACCTATCAAGGGGAGACCGAGTAGTGGTCCATGCTCAAGTCCTGTCTCCCACACACACTGGGGTTCAAATCCTGGTGTTCCTGGAACATTTCAGTTGAGAAAGTGACATCATGTCTCTGCGTCTCAGTTATCTGGAAAATGGGGCCAACAATAACGTATGTCTGTCCTGTGGGGTTATTGGGAGGGCTAAGTAGGGTAAACTAACTGGGTATTTCTGTCCCAAAGTAGGAGCTTCAGTTAATCTCCCTTCCCCTCCCTTCCTCCCTGCCCATCTCCCTTCATTTTATTCTCCTCATTTCTCCAAATATTTATTGACTGCTCCTGTGCCATTCAATGTGAAAATATCTCCCCGTAACCTGAGAGTGCATAGACTTTGTCTGAAAAGTCTTTGCAGAAAACTGATATAGATGGCGTAGAGGCAAACCTGGACAGGAGTGGGTGGGGACCAATGGGTTATAGGGTTGGCTTCATAAAGGAGGGCTAGCTGGAGGGGAGAAGAAAGCAGCATGTCTGGGGAGTCTGAAGTATCATGGGCAAAGACTTCACAAGCTGGGTCTTAAACCCGAGCCTAGTCCTAGCCTGGATCTGGCACCCTGCCTTCCATCTGATGGAAGAAAAACTCACATTTTTAACAAGGATTGCAAACTCAGATGCACATAGGTACTGAGCAATTAATAAAATGAGAGGAGTGGGCTGGGTGTAAAACAAAAGGGCATGGCGGGGACTGTAGCAGATTATAGCCTGCATGTCTAGAAGCCAATAATTGTTGCCACAAGAATGTAGAGTCCAGTGTTATAAGATATTCTGTATTCTGATCTTTAAAGAGAAGCTAGTTCTTTTTTTTTTTTTTTTTGGTTAATGTGAAATCTCCTGACTTGTAAATGTTGGCAATGAGCTCAACTTCAGAAAAATACACCGTGCAGGCCAATTTCAGGGCGTCAGTTTGTGAACTCTGATTTATTGTGTGTCCGCTGTGTGCCAGGCACTGTGCTGGACCCAGGCGTAGCTGGCCCCTGAGCCTCACAGCGGCCTTACCATCCGGGCATTATCACCTACAGTGGCAAGCCACAGAAGCTCCTCCAGCTAACTGAAATCGCAAAAGGTAAAATTTGGAGGGATATCCAAATGAAGCCCCTGGAATGCACGGGGAGGCTGCAGATTCAGGGAGAGGAAAAGCCATTGGACCCGCAGTTGCAGGTGTCACAGGCAGTATGAACCCAGAACTGTGTCCTGGGGCAAATGTAGACAGCTGGGCTGCTGGTCTTTGCTGCCTTGGAAAAATTCTAAACTTCTTGGTGTCTGTATTAGCTTCCAGTGGCTGCTGTAACAAATTACCACAGGCTGGATGCCTTAAAATAGCAGAAGTATATTCTCTCACTGTTCTAGAAGCCAGAGATCCAAAATCAGTTTCCAGGGGGCAGAAATCAAGGTATTGGCAGGGCTGTGTCTACTCTACAGGAGAATCCATT
>JAQZBX010098306.1:0-11596 GCA_029593785.1 Cabassous unicinctus | reverse complement strand
AAGAAAGAAAAAAGAAAAAGGAAAAGAAAAACCTTAGCAAAAAGCCAATCAAAAATAAAACCCTAAAAAAAGAGGGCATGAAACTGACCTTCAGCGTTAACTCATCAAGATAATCAGATGGGCACACATCAGCAAAAACTTACAGATTATACTGAGAAACAGGAAGATATGGCTCAATCAAGGGGGCAAATTAAAACTTCAGAGGAGACACAGAATTTGGAACATCTTATCAAAGCAGTTCAGACAGATCTCCTAAATCAATTCAAGGAGCTGAAAGAAAATATGGATAAAGAGCTAAACGATAATAACAAGAAAATGTATGAACATAAAGATGAATTTGAAAGTATAAAAAGAAACATAACAAAAATTGTGGGATGAAAGGCACAATAGAAGAGATTAAAAATATATGAGAAGCATACAACAGCACATTTGAACAGGCAGAAGAAAGAATCAGCATACTAGAGGATAGGACAATCAAAATCATACATCCAGAAGAACAGATAGAAAAAATTAGAAAACAATTGAGCAGTGTTTTAGGAATTTCAGTGACAGCACAAAGTGCAAAAACATACATGCCATAGGAATCTAGAAAGAGAAAAGGAGGGAAAGAGGACAGAAAGAATATTTGAGGAAATAATGGCCAAAAATTTACCAACTCTTTTGAAAGACGTAAATATACATATCCAAGACGTGTAATGTATTCCAAACAGAATAAATCCTAATAGACCCACGCCAAGACACACACTCATCACAATGTCAAATGTTAAAGATAAAGAGAGATATCAGAAAGCAACAAAAGAAAAGTGATTTGTTGTATAGAAGGGACCCTCAATATGGCTACACACTGATTTCTCATCATGGAGGTGAGAAGGAAGTGTTTTGATAATTTAAGTTCCTGAAAGAGAAAAACTGCCAGCCAAAAACTTCGTCTCCCAAGCTGTCTTTCAAAAATGAGGGAGAGTTTAAAATATTCATAAATAAACAGAAACTGAACAAATTTGTCAAAAAAAGACCTGCCCTACAAGAATTATTAAAGGAAGTTCTGTGCATTGAATGGAAAAGGCAGGAGAAAGTGGCTTGGAGTAGTGTGAAGAAAGGAAGATCATCAGTAAAGGTAACTAAATGGGTAAATGCAAAACCCAAAAGTACTGTATTCTCAATATACAACTCTACTCTTTAATTCCTTTTAGAGTCAGAATACATTGAACAAGAAAAAGGCATATTCCTTGACAGGCAAAATATAAAGTGGGGCAAAACAATATAAAGAATGGAAACAGAGGGCTATGGGAGCAGAGAACATGTATGCTGCTGAAGCTAAGTCAGTATTTTTTCAAATTAATAGATTATATATGTAGGCTATGTAATATAAACCCCAGGGTAACCACAAAAAAAGAATTTTTAAATATACAGAAACAGATATTAGAAAGGGACCAGTCAGATTCATCACATAGATCAACTATACAGAAAAGGAGGCTGCAGTAAAGGAAAAGAAAGATAAAAATAGATAAGATATATACAAAACAAAGGACAAAATGGCTGGAGTAAGTTCTGATTTGTACTAATAACACTGAATCTTAATGGATTAACTTACCCAATCAAGAGAAACAGATTGGCAGAATCAATAAAAAAGCATGATCCACCTATATTTTGTTTACAAGGATTCACCTTAGACCCAAAATTACAAATAGTTTCAAAGTGAAAGGATGGAAAAAGATATTCCATTCAAACAGTAACCAAAAAAAAAAAAAAAAGAGCTGGGATACCTATAGTAATATCAGACAAAATAGACCTTAAATCAAAAGCTATTATAGGAAAGAAAGAAGGAACATTATAAATTAATTAAATTAGCATTCCACTATAAAGAAATTACAAGCATATTTATGCACCTAGCCACAGTACCTCAAAATACATGAGGCAAACACTGGCAAAATTGAAGGGAGAAATAGACACCTCTACAATAATAGTTGGACACTTCAATACAACACTCATCAATAGATAGAACATCTAGAGAGAAGATCAATAAAGAAACAGAGAACTTAAATAGTATGATAAATGAACTAGATCTAATAGCAGACATATATAGAACATTGCCCTCCAAAACAGCAGGGTATACATTCTTCTCAAGGGCACATGAACCAGTCTCCAGGATAGATCACATATTGGGAAACAAAACAAATCTTAACCAATTAAAAATGATTGAAATTACACAAACAATCTTCTTTGACCATAATAGAATGAAAATGGAAGTCAATAACAGGCAGAGAACTGGAAAATCCACAATTATATGGAAGGTAAATACACTCTTAAGCAAACACTGGGCCAAAGAAGAAACTGCATGGAAAATCAGTAAACATTCTGAGATAAATGAAAATGAGAATAGAACAAATCCAAACTATGGGATGCAGCAAAGGCAGTGCTGAAAGGGAAATTTATAGCTCTAAATGCTTACATTAACAAAAAAGAAAGAGCTAAAATTAAAGACCTAACTATACACCTGGAGAAACTAGTAAAAGAACAGTGAAGTAATCCTAAACCAAGTAGAAGGAAAGAAATAACAAAGATTAGAGAAGAAATAAATAAAATTGAGAATTTAAAAATCCAACAGAAAGCATTAACAAAACCAAAAGTTGCTTCTATGAAAAGATAGATAAAATTGACAAACCCTTAGCTAGAATGACAAAGGAAAAAAGAGAAGATGCAAATAAATAAAATCAGAAATGACAGGGGGGGACATTACTACTTACCCCACTAAAACGAAAAGTATCATAAGAGGATACTTTGAACAACTGTTTGCTGACAAATTAGACAACTTAGGTCAAATGAATAAATTCCTAGAAACACAGGAATAACCTACAGTGACTTTGGAAGAAATAGAAGACATCAAGTGAGTAATTGCAAGTAAAGAATCAGTCATCAGAAATCTCCCAACAAAGAAAAGCCCAGGACCAGATGGCTTCACTGATGAATTCTACCATTAATTCCAAGAAGAATTAATACCGATCCTGCTCAAACTCTTCCAAAAAAATTGAAGGAGAGAAAACACTACTTAACTCATTCTATGTGGCCTATATCACCCTAATACCAAAGTCAGATAAAGATACCACAAGAAAATTACAGACCAAATTCTTTTATGAATATAGATGCAAAAATCTTCAGTAAAATACTTGCAAATTGAATTCAACAGCACATTAAATAAATTATACACCATAATCAAGTGTTTTTTTTTCCAGGTTTGCAAGGGTGATTCAATATAAGAAAAACAATGAATACACTCCATTAAAAGGAAGGGGAAAAACACACAATTATCTCAATTGACACAGAAAAGGCATTTGACAAAATCCAGCATCCCTTCTTGAAAAAAACACTTAGAAATATAGGAATAGAAAGAAACTTCCTCAACATGATAAAGGGCATGTATGAAAAACTCACAGGTATTATCATAATCAATGGTGAAAGCCTGAAAGCTTTCCCTATAAGATCTAGAACAGACAAGAATCCCCACTGTCACTACTGTTATTCAACATTATCCTGGAAGTTCTTGCCAGGACAGTGAGACAAGAAAAAGAAATAAGAGGAATCTAAATTGGAAAGGAATAAGTAAAATTTCTCCATTTGCAGATGACGTGTTCCTAAATATAGAAAGTTCAAAAAAATCTACAAAAAGCTACAAGAGCTAATAAACAAATTCAGCAAAGTGATGGGGTATAAGATCAACACACAATAATTAGTAGTGTTTCTTTACACTAGTAATGTGTATTCTGAGGAAGAAATAAGAAAAAAAAATATTTACAATAGCAACTAAAAGAATCAAATATATGGGAATAAATTTAATCAAGAATATAAGGAACTTTTATACAGAAAACTAGCAAACACTGCTAAAAGAAATCAAAGAAGACCTAAATAAATGGATGGGCATTCTGTGTTCATGGAATGGAAGATTAAACATCATTAAGATGTCATTTTTACCCAAAATGATTTACAGATTCAATGCCATTCCAATAAAAATAAAACAGCTTTCTTTGTAGAAATGGAAAAGCCAATTATCAAATTTATTTGGAAGAATAAGGGGCCCTGAATAGCCAAAAACATCTTAAAAAGAAGAACAAAGTTGGAGTACTCATACTTCCTGACTTTAAAGCTTATTACAAAGTTACAGTGGAAAAACAGCATGGTACAGGCACAAGGTTACGTTTATATATTGACCAATGGAATCGAATAGAGGATTCAGAAATGGCCAATTGACTATTGACAAGTCTGCCAAGTTAACGCAATTAGGAAAGAATAGTTTCTTCAACAAATGGCGTTGGGATAGCTAGATAACCATATGCAAAAGAATGAATGAGGACCCTTATCTCATACCATATAGAAAAATTAACTCAAAATGGATCAAAGACCTAAATGTTAAGAAACAGGATTCCTAGAAGAAAATGTAGGGAAGCAGCTTCAGTATCTCATATTAAGCTACAGTGTCTTAGACTTTACACCCAAAACACAAGAAACAAAAGAAATAAATAGATGAGTTGGGACCTCCTCAAAATTAAACTTTTGTGCATCAAAGGATTTTTGTCACGAAAGTGAGATGACAACTTATTCAATGGGTGAAAATATTTGTAAACCACATATCTGATGAAGGTTTAATATCCAGATATAAAAGTAAATCCTACAACTCAACAATAAAGAGATAAACAATCCAATTAAAAAATAGGCAATAGACTTAAATAGACATTTCTCCAAAGAGGATATAAAATGACTAAAAGGCACATGAAAAGATGCCCAATATTTTGAGCTATTAGGGGACTGCAAATCAAAACCACAATGAAATAACATTCCATACCCACTAGAAAGGCTACTATCAAAAAACAGAAAATTACAAGTGTTGGAGAGCATGTAGAGAAATAGGAGCACTCATTCATTACTGGTGGGAATGTAAAATGGTGCAACAGCGGTGGAAGACAGTGAGGCAGTTCCTCAGGAAGCTAAATATAGAATTACCATATGACCTGGCAATACTGAATTGAAAGCAAGGACTTGAACAGATATTTGAACATTGATGTTCATAACAACACTATTCACAGTTGCCAACATATGGAAGCAACCAAAGTGTCCATCAAACAATGAATAGATAAACAAAGCATGATACATACATACAATGGAATATTATTCACCTGCAAAAGGAATTAAGTCCTGATGCTTGCAACAACGTAGATAAAACTTGAACACATTATGCTAAGTGAAATAAGCCAAACATAAAAGGACTAATATGGTATGATCTCACTGATATGAGCTAATTATAATAAGCAAACCCATCCACCCCTCATTCTTTTCTTCTCTTGTATCAGTAAGGGTCACACACTGTGGTTTGATGGTTCTCCCAGCCTTTCTCCATTACCTACCCATTATCTCTCTCAGGTATTTACCTTAATTAATTCTTGCATGCCTAATCTCAGAGAACCTAGACTGACACACATGGTTCCAAGAGCAGTCTATAAGAATAAGCAGTAAGATTGAGATTTGAGACTGGCCCATCCACCACACAGCAGGCAAAGAGGATACTATCTTCGTGGTTGGTAGGGCCCAGATAGATTCTGGCAGAAAATCGCAACTCAGTTGCTAATGATTTCATGAGCAGTGATTTGGGAGAATGTGTCAGTGGAGGAGAATGCTGTGGCAGGTGTAATCATGCATTGATTTGAAAAAATATATATGGCGGTATAAAAGTCTATGAAAATAGCAGAGTTGGCTGATTACACTAAGGTGTATTGATATTCTACAGATGGATGATAAGCAACTGAGGGCCATTAACAGTGGGTATATGTGAAAGCCAGAGAGTCTCTGTGGTAGCTTCAAAAGGGCCATAATTTGCAGTGGAAAAGCAGATACAATTGAAAGACAGACTAAAGTTCTAATTGTAAAATATGAGATCTCTAAAGAATTTTGAATGCTTAGACAAGGCAGGTCTTTTACATAAAGGCCAGGGCTACAAGTGGAACAGCCTGGTACCCTGACACATGAGAGAGAAATATCTATATGGATATCCTCCAAGATGGTGACTCTGAAGCTCCACCCCAAATCATCTGGTCTTTCAGGATTGGCCCACTATTCAAAAATAAAATCTAGGATTTCTGCTCTGCTAGAAGATGCTGCAGGGGTCTCTACAGGGCAACAAGTATCCACATCCCCCTCCCCCAAAGGATGCTGATACCTCCCCTTCTAGCTGCCATCTTAGGATGAGTTGGCCTTACAAAGAAAGAAAAGTGCTATATTTCAAATGGGCTATAAGAAGTTTCCAGCTATACTGGCATGAGTCAGGGAAACATGCCTGGGATTAGTTATTGAGGGCACCTGATTAAAGGGAAGAATGTAAGACTGGAAAAGCAAAAAATGATGCTTGGATCCATTGCTTTTTTGGGCCATGTGATTTAACATTTTAGCAAGGACTACAGGAGATATGGCAAATTCATTGCTGGAGTGGCTCTTAGAAGCCAAGAAAAATCAATGGCTAATGCTCAGGAAAATGAAAATGCTCGTTTCCCTGGCATATAGTAGAGAATGAAATAAAGAGACTGAGGAAAGTGGACATGCTAAAATGGATATATTGTATGACTAGAAGACCAACTCCATATTATGCTCCATAGGAGTGCACAGAAGACACACCATTCATCAAAACCATCAATAATGTATAGGTAAAAGTATCAATAGGAAATATCAATAAGAAGGTAAATCATGATTCTTCTCTGTAAGCCTGGTCTGAAAGGAAGTTACAGAGCCAAGTTCATTAATATCAAGGGGAATGGTGAGGCTCCAATTTAATAGAGGCCAGGTGGCTGAACTAACCAGAAGTTCACAAGCACTGTCAAGATTAGAGGAGCAGCAAAGGAGGCTTGGCCCACGGGAAGTTTTGTATATGATTAATAGAACCCATATACTGAGAGATGTTGAAGAATTTCAGCTTTAAATAGTTTCTGGAACAGGAATGAGCTTTGCAACTGGTCTGGCTACAGTCCAAGCAGACCTGCTACTTGAGACATATGAACCAGCAAAATCTATAGGGTTGAAATTGTCAGTAGGAAGAAAAGAAAAAATATAGAGTTTAGGGCAGTCCCTAGTGGGAGTTACAATACAGCCTCCTGGGATTCTGAAGAAAGGCCATGCTATCTACAGGAAAGAATTATACATCTTTTGAAATGTAGTTCTTGGTGTGTTATTGAGGTCTAGTAGAGAAAGAATCCTTGACCATGGGACACCATGCATCTGAAGCTATGCGTTATGAGCTGTATTCTGCTGGACTCAACATATCTTAAAGTCAATAGTAGTCCCTTGTAAAATGGAAATCCAAGATTGAATTCACAGCAAACCAGAGGGCCCAAATAAGTTGCAGGGACAGATGGATCAGAGCCCTCTCCCTCAGCTTGCAACTGTGGCAATATGAGGGCTTTTGTATAATCAGCTGAAAGAGGAGGAAATTTCTGAATTAGATTTACAGATGAGTTGGTTTGGTATGTGGGTGGAAGCTGAAATGAATGGTCAATTACATCAATTACAGCCACATTGATGGAGGCCATGAAAAAACAGTAAATGGAGGGAGAGGATGAGTACTAATTGTGGCCCTGAGAAAAACCACAGCCAGAGGGTTGTAGGTCATCTACTTATTTCCCTTTTCTAAGTTTCAGGAAGAGAGGCCTTTGGAACCATAGAAAAGTTGTCTCCCAACCCTGTGTGGAGAAGGTCTGGGTGGCTCAGGAGGTAGACCGTGGTGACCGATAGAATGTACCTCTCAGAACTTTGAATGCAGTGAATGTAATTGATGAAGGGCTCCAGAGTTACATGAGTGATCAAGTCTCTGATTAAAGAGATTGACTCTATGTCCCAGTTTCTGTGCTTTGAAATTCATTGCTGCATTTGTACCAATGCCATGCTTCCCACAGGCTGCTCCCAGCCAACAGCTAGACATGGCAGGGTACTAATGCAAGCATGGTCCTTGAAGATGGGGGCTCCTCTGGATTGGGAATTACTCTGTATATTAGGCTGTGAACTCCCTGACAGCTTTGCAAACCTCCTTACAATTGCCGTGGAGTCTAGGAGTCTTTCACCAAACTTCCTCCCCACTCCCTCTTCTCTTTCATTCAGGCTTACACTGCATCATGCCTGATAGATCCCCCAGCCTGGCTCCTTCTCTATTTTCTTTCAGACATTTCTACTAATAAACTTTTTGCATATCCATTTCTTTCTTCATCTGCTTCTCAGAAAACCCAGACTAACATGCTGGTGAAAAAGATCAAGCCAACCAAAAAAGAAACAATCAAGTTGTTTTTGAAAATTTCCACAGCAACATTTAATGCAAGAATACAATGGAGCAATTCCTAAAAAGAACTTGAGTAAAACATGTGACATAATAGTTTTATACATGACCAAATTGTTTTCTAATAATAAAGACATTGAAAGTTTCTGAGAATTGAAAAATTAAGGGAATGTATTTCCTATAAGCTCTACATTAGAGGATGAACCACCTAATAAAGAGATAGAAAAACAAAGACAACACAACTAGCAGGGAGAAATCTGCCTAACAAAATAGAATGTAAGTCTTTCTAAGCCCTGACAGTTCAGAAATGATATAACTACCAAAAGTTGAAAATAAAGGAAAGAAACATGTGAATTTCATCATCTTTTTACAACTTGGCATAAATATTTGCTTATTGTTGATACATCAAATAAAGACATACAAATGCATTTAAATATAAATTAAACTACTTTATAATTATATGTCATTATTACAATCTACAATATGTAACTAAGAATTAGGGAAGAAAGAAAATAAAGAACTAGAAAGTAGAAACATACTAATCCTAACATTGCTTATTATAGAAAGTCTATAAATAGTAAAGAAAGAAAAGATAAGTGTATTATATGAAGTTTTGATTAAATAATAATAAACAGAATAAACAATTCACACCTGCCTAAATTATCAGAAGAGACATCAGACAAAACAAAGAAATTACAGACCCTGTTGTAAAAGATAAAAAAGAACAAGAAAAGAATGGCCTACAATATGATGACATAACAGGACCAAAAATATATGTCGTATCAGTAAAGACAAATGTGTTAAAACAAGTAAAATTAAAAATAAATTAATTCATTTAAAATAAGCACAAAATTAAAATAAAAAAATAAAGTAAATTTAAAATAAAACCCACTGAATTAAATTAAATCAAAGCACAATAAAATAAAACATTATAGGGATGCTCATCTTCCACACAGGAGATTTCTGTGACGAGGTCTGAAATGAAGGTAAGAACTTTCTCAGAAGGCTGTTTTCTTGGGTGACCTTCTTTCTTCCTCATTCCTCTTTGAACTGGGTACAGGAATTCAGGTACCATATATGCTGGTATTCTAACTTCATTAATTCCATGACTCCTACACTTTTCCCCACTGCCTCCCCGCCCCCCATCCCCTGCCACACACACACACACACAGAGAGAGAGAGAGATTTTTTGTACTTTGGGGTTGCAAATTACAGAAAATGTTGAATGAAGTGAATAGAACTTAGAACATGCTCAGCCTGGCTGGCACGGAATTAGGCCCAGGGAATGTTTATAGATATAGCCTATTAATCTGTCCTTGTTGGAGACAGTGATCCAAGGGTTTCCAGAGACATATCAGTATGAATGCATTACACCTAATCCACTGTTGAAAAATAACCACTGGAATATTTTTGTATATTTTTACAGTAATTTGTATATGTACATACATATAAAATCATAATATGGCTACCTCAGAAGTAGGATTTGGTTATATTTGTTTTGTGGATGCAGATATATATGAAATTCCTGTTTGAATCCCCTACTTCTCATGGAAACTGAATAGCCACCTGGAGCTATATTTATATTTGTATGATATTTGAACTTAGACACCTACAGACTGAAAAGAGTGAATGTGGCTCTCAAATTCCAAGAGAAGACTGTGGGTCCCTGATGGGAAATTATTGTTAGAAGAGTAAGGGTCTAGTGTATTGAGATGCATTTGGTAATGCACCTGAGCATTGAAAGGGCTTATTGGTTCCATACAGTGCCCCACATCTTCCTTTAATCCATCCTGGTCTTTCTGGTGCACTGAACATTCCCTGCAGCTATGCTTGTACAGAATTTCAGATGATCTATAATGTGGGATGAATAAACCAAAAACAAACTAAACCCATACACTGTAAGATTAGACAGGCCAATTATGTTCCTGATATATTTAGATAAAAATACAGAAGGTTTCCCTAAGCAATGTGGCCTCAGAGAGTAGGCCACATCCTCAGGATGGATTCTTTTTATGTGTAGAATTCCTAATAGAGGTGGTTTGAGAAAAGAAAAAACTGCTGGTGATGCTGTCTACACGAAATATGTTACTGTAGGATATGATAAGTTCTTGGGTTAGGGCATTTCTAATAATTCAGGAAGAATTTGCATATGAAATGTGTTTCCATTTAATGGAATGTTTACCTAGGTTCCTGGGTAAAGAAAGTAGAGTCAGTGCCCAGGTGTTCTGATTCTTGTTGCTATGTAATAAATAACTCCAAAACTTAGTAGCTTAAAATAATCATTTTATTTTGCTCACAGTGTTGTGGCAGAAGAGCTTGGGAAATACTTGGCTGGGTAGTTCTCGCTTGGGGTCTCTCAAGCGGAAGCCATCCAAGAGACTGAATCATATGTTTTGTTGTTTAATTGAAATAATAAAAATTTAAACAAATAATTACTTGGATAGGAGAGTTCCTGTTTTGTTCTTGTTTTTATTTATTTATTTTTAAAACATTGTATGAAAAAATTCAGATGACAGACACCCATAAAATGCAAAGCTATATCAGTTAATTTTGTTAATAGCCTCATACCTATTATGTAGAAACCTCTTTGAGGCCTCTAGGCTATAAAAGTCCTCCAGTTTCCTTATTTCACTTGAAATCAGGTGGCTGAGAAAGCCCATTATATGCCATTCAGTGATAGCTATTAGAAAACAATAGAAATTATCTCTTTTTGGTTCTGGCTCATTATGTTCTATTTTTCATTTGCATCTCTACAGTGCTTCCCTCTATTTCCAGGTTTGGCTATTGCTTCAATTAGTTGCAGAAATATTTTCCCTTCCAGGCTTTGAGAGATGATGGAACATGATCAGTTTGAGGGAATTCATCATGGTTTTAGTCTTATCACTTGTTTTCAGCAAAAAGAGGGCCTATAGAATAAAACCCTCTGGCTTCAATGTGAGTCAGAAACAAACCTAGCTCTTGCAGGTAAATGAACACAATTTTGCCTTTGGAAGATAATTTTAAAACCACTCCTCTCTTTTCTGAGCCCTTTTAAAAATACATAATATCAGGTTTGCTTTAGACCAGTGCTGTTTAAATAGAACTGTATTGATAATGGAAAATGTTCTAAAATTCCGTGCTGTCCAAAACAGGAGCTAGTAGCCACATGTGGCTATTGAACACTTGGAATTTGGTTAGTGTGATTGGGGCACTGGATATTTAATATTTTTTTTGATTTTTGAATTCTTTTTTTATTAAATTTGTTTTACTCCACTACTGTACTATATATATATATATATATATATATATATATATATA
>JAQZBX010098305.1:0-11606 GCA_029593785.1 Cabassous unicinctus | reverse complement strand
CGTCTGTTTCCTGCCCTCTCCTCTCATCCTTTTCCTCCTGTCTTCACCGGGATTTGATCCTGGGAACCTCCCATGTGGGAGAGAGGCATTCTGCCACGTGCACCACCTCAGTTCCTGGTTTTTCGGTGCATCTAGTCTTGGCTCTCCCCTGCATCTCTCTCCTGTTACGTCATCATCTCGCTGCGTCGTTAGGCGGGGCCTGGGCAGCTCACCCGCGCACCCTCTATATTTTTCTTTTATTTTACCGGGAGGTCCCGGGGAGTGAACCCAGGTCCCTCCATATGGGAAACAGATGCCCAACCATTTGAGCCACATCCGCCCCCGTGGGTTGTTTCAATTACAGATAGATTGGTTTCCACAGCATAGAGCATTAGTTGAATGTTTACAGAAGACTCATTACAAGGATAAACATTGCTGTATGTTACAGTAGAGCTGTCTGGAGAGAACCCAAAAATAATTTTGGCATACCATTAGAAAAAAAATCTGTAAAACTCAAATGACCACATAAAGCTTATCAAAGACTCTAGATTGGTTTTGCTTTATACCATATGGGATGAAGAAAATAGAAATGTCAGTAGCACTCATTAAGGGTGCTCTTGCCAGAAGGTGTCTACCACTGGAATTTAGTTTAAAGCTTGGAAGATTTGCGTTGTTATAGGGTCAAACTTTTGTCTAAAGTCCTTGCTTTCTTTTAAACTTTAATAGAATCTCTGTGACAGACTCACTGTATGTGCCTTTATTGCTTCTTGTGGGTTCTTGCTGTATAGACAGGCCTGCTTCTGAAGTTGCTGCTTTGTTTGCCTAATTGACTCATTTGTAAATGAGCAGAACTGTTTTTTTTGTTTGTTTTGTTTTTTGTTTGTTTTTAATATAAAACTCCACACAGGGTTTGTGCTATAACCTTAAACTTTGATTTCTGATGTCACACTTACGACTGTGTGGAATAAGACTTTGGCCACAAAAATAAACTATGGAGTCCTAAAAAAAGGACATTATGGAGACATATTAAAAAATTGGAATGTAGACTGTAAGCTTTGTTTGAATTATTTCAATCCTTTGAAATTTGTTAAGCGCTTGCTTTATGGACCAGCAGACGGCCAATTTTACAAATATTTTACTTGCGTTTAACAAACTGTGGGGAGCGGATGTGGCTTCAGGGGTTGAGTGCCTACTTCCCACATGGGAGGTCCTGGATTCGGTTTCCGTTACCTCCTCTCTTAAAAACAAGAAAACAAACAACAAACAAACAAACAAAAAACCCAACTCAGGATCGCCGGTGTGGATCAGTGGTTGAGTGCCAGCTTCCCACATACGAGGTCCCAGGTTCAGTCCATGGTACCTCAAAATAAATGAAATGAAACAAAACAAAACTGTGTATTCTGTTGCTGTTGGGTGCAGTGTTTTATATATATCAATTAAGACAAACCTATTAATCATTTTGTTCAGAGCTTCCATATTCTTATTGTTTTGTTTATTTGTTCCTCAATTACTCTGAGTTTATTAAAGTCTCCCACTATGATTGTGGGTTTATCTGTTACTCTTTTTAGTTTTATCAGTTTTTGCTTTGTATATTTTGAACATGTGTTATTAGATGCATACAGATTGAAATTTTTATATCATCCTGTAGAATTGACCATTACATCCTTATGAAATGTCCCTCTGCCTCTAATAATACTTTTCCATGAATTCTACTCTAATTTTAATATACCTATGCCTGCTTTCTTCAGGTTAATGTATACCTAGCTTACCTTTTCTTAACTTTTTTTTTTTCCTAATTATTTTCTATATGACATACAAAGCAATATATTTGTAGAATATAAAAACATTTTTCTTGTTGAAAACTCCTTGTTTTGGGTTTTGAATGAATCACAATTGATATCCATTTATAAATAGTCTAAATATTTAGAATAAATATTATTGATAGCTCAACTTTAATGTTCAGGCAAAATTTTTAAAATATATTTTATTATAATAATAATAATTATTATTATTTTATTTTATTTTTTTAGGTACTGGGGCTGGGGATTGAACCTGGGACCTTGTATGTGGGAAGCCAGCACTCAACCACTGAGCTACATCCGCTTGCCTGAGTTGGTTTTTTCATTTGTTTGCTGTCTGTTTTGTTTTTAGGAGGTACCGGGGATCAAACCTGGGACTTCGTATATGGGAAGTAGGCACTCAGTTGCTTGAGCTGCTCTGCTCCCCTCTTAAATATATTGATGATTTCAAAGAACATAAGTTTTCAAATAAAAACCCAGTGTTTCCTCAGCCCTTTTCTGATATCCTGTTCTGTTCACAACAGAGATGTTTCATTTGAACTAATGTCTACAACAAAAATATTTCAAAACCTGGCAGAAAAGATACAAAATGACTGTTTTGAAGGCAGTGGAGAAAAAGCAACACAGGGCTTAAATGCTGGTGAACCTTGAGAGAGGGGAAGCAGTGAAGTGAGGGCATTTCCAAATCGTGGTTTAGGGGATTGATTTCTGCCTCATGTTTAAAAGTCAAAATCGAGAAATTCATGAAGCAGTAATAAATGGCTAACTAGAGCTCCCTTAAAGTATGCAAATGCCTTGTCTAATTAGTGGCAAGCGTGGATGACGAGAATTTCTGTCCATTTTTCCTTACTATCCAGCACAAGGGAAAGGCCTGGGCAAGTAGTGGGGAAGGGAGATCCTGTTGAGCTTGATTCTAATTTGGCACCGTGAAGAGACATGAGTGGTGTAGGATAAGTGATAGGCCCCCATGAATCCTTACGGATAAGTCAATACTCAATGGAAGATGGAATTAGTGGGCTTAGCAGCACAGGAAGAGGCAGCCATGAAAGAGTGTAGGGATGGATAGAGACTCCAGTTCTTCCTATGGATAAAGGAAAATTATATTTAAAAGGCTCTAAAGTTTAAAAAAAAAGTGTCACTTATCAAGGAGTTCTCACCGAAACTCATTCTCGCTTAGGTCCCCTTGTTTGACATTCTCATGATTTCCTCTATTGTTTCCTTTTTTTTTTTTTTTAATTAGAGAAGTTGTGAGTTTACAAAACAATCATGTAAACCATACAGGATTCTCATACATTACTCTACTACCAGCACCTTACACTGTTGTGACACATTTGTTACAAATGATGAAAGAACAGCATCATAATATTACTGCTATAGTCCCTAGCTTATACTTGGTGTATTTTACCCACAAATCATCCTAGACTACTCCTTTCAGCCACAATTGTATTTATAAGTCAGCAGTATTAGTTATACTCACTATACTGTGTTACCATCAACTCTATCCATTTCCACACATCTACAATTAACCTTATTAAACATTAGGCTACGTACATTCAACATCACCCCCTTCTCCACCCACATTGTATCTCCTAGTAACCTATGCTCTAGATTTTAACTCTGAGTTTATTCATCGAATTTAGTTCATATTAGTAAGACCATATAATATTTGGCCTTTTGTGTCTGGCTTAACTCAACATAATGTCCTCAAGGTTCATCCATGTTGTCATAGGTATCTCAACATCATTTCTTCTTACAGCTGAATAGTATTCCATCATTTGTATATATCATGTTTTAGTTATCCATTCATTGGTTGATGGACACTTGGGTTGTTTCCATCTTTTGGCAATGGTGAATAATGCCGCTGTGAACATCGGTGTACAAATGTCTGTTAGTGATCTTGCTTTCAGTTCTTCTGAATATATTCCTAGTAGCAGGATTGCTAGATTATATGGCAGATCTGTATTTAGCTTCCTGAGGAACCACTAAACTGTCTCCCACAGATGCTGCACCATTTTACGTTCCCACCAGCAATGAATGAGTGTTCCTATATCTCTGCATCCTCTCCAGCCCTTGTTTTCTGTGTTTGTTTTTTTTAATAATTGTCATTCTGTATGGGGTGAAATGATATCTCATTATAGTTTTGATCTGCATTTCCCTAATAGCTAGTGATGTTGAGCGTCTTTTCATGTGCTTTTTGGACATTTGTGTCTCCTCTTTGGAAAAAAGTCTATTCAAGTCTTTTGCTTATTTTTTTGAATCGGTTGCTTGTCTTTTTATCATTGAGTTGTATGATCTCTTTATATAATGGAAATCAAACCCTTTTTGGATATGTGGTTTCTAAAAATTTTCTCCCATTTTGTAAGCTGCCATTTCAGCTTCTTAAAAAGTGATATAAAGCACAAAAGTGTTTAATTTTGAGGAGGTCCCATTTACCTGTTTTTCCTTCATTGCTCATGCTTTTGGTGTAAGGATTAAGAAACCAGCACCTACCATAAGATGTTGAAGATGTTTCCCTACATTTTCTGCCAGGAGTTTTATAGTCCTAGCTTTTATGTTTAGGTCCTTGATCCATTTTGAATTAATTTTTGTATAAGGTGTGAGATAGGGGTCCTCTTTTTTTCTTTTGGCTATGGATATCCACTTCTCCCAGCCCCATTTGTTGAATAGACTGTTCTTACCCAGCTGGGTGGATTTGACAGCCTTGTCAAAAATCACTTGACCATAGATATGAGGGTCTATTGCTGAACTCTCAATTCACTTCCATTGGTCAATATGTCTTTATGCCAATACTATGCTGTTTTTTTTGTTTGTTTGTTTGTTTTGTTTGTGCCCCTGTAGCTAAGTAATATGCTTTAAAGTCAGGAAGTGAGAGTCCTCCAACTTCATTCTTCTTTTTAAAGATAGTTTTGTCTATTCAGGGCCCTTACCCTTCCAAATAAATTTGATAATTGCCTTTTCCATTTCTGCAGAGAGCGCTGTGGCAGTTTAATATTGTTTATGAATTCGAAAAATAGATATTGGATTATGTTTGTAAACTGGTCTGGCCCTCCGGGCATATTAAATTATATTGGATTTAGAGGTTTCACTTTTACTTGATTAAGTAATGATTAAGGCTTTGATTGGGCCATGTCAGTAGGACGTTGAGTCCCCACCCCTTTGGTGGGCTGAGACTCACAGAGAAACCACACCACAGAGAAGAGAGCTGGAGTTTTGAGCTGGAGCCCAGGAAGTAAGCACACAGAGGAGCAGAGCAGCTGAGCCCGGAGAGAATTGAGTCCCAGGGAGAGAGGAACCCAGGAAACAGACCAGTTTGTAAACAGACCAGTTTACAAACATAATCCAATATCTATTTTTGGAGTTCATAAATAATACCAAACTGCTACAATTATGATGTATTCTTTTACTCTTTTTTTAAAAAGTGACAACATTTGAGATTAAAACCTGAATCCTTAAATTATTGCTGTCTAATATAAAGTAAATACTTTTGCTTCTTACCAGACAGTGTTTCAACCTTAGAGTACTTTACTCCCTTCCACCTTTTGTATTATTGCTGTTGTGCATGTTAATTATACATATATTTTTAGGCCCCACAAGATATTAATATTGTTTTATTTGGCCAATACACACTCATATTACTCCACATATTAACACTTTCTATTGCGCTTCATTTTGTTTTTATCTTGGGATCATTTTCCTTCTACGCAAAGAATTTTCTTTGGTATTTATTTTAGTGTAGATCTGCTGGAAGCAAAGTCCCTCAGTTTTTATTTATCTGGAAATGTTTTTATTTTGTCTTTTACTTTAGAAAAATTTCTCCATTAAAGTATAATTTCATACAGTAAAATTCACACATTTTAAATATATAGGTTGATGACTTTTAACAGATCATGTGTATGTATGTGTGTGTGTGTGTATCATTCCATTCAAGATGTAGAACATTTCTATCACTGCAGAAATTTCCCCTATTCTTTGTTGCAGTCAACTTTCCCACACTCCTATCCACCCTCTGCCCTAGGAAACAACTGATATGATTTGTAGACATGATTTTTAGAATCGTATAAATGGAATCATGTAATACGCACTCTTTTGTCTCTGGTTTCTTTCACTCAGCATAATATTTCTGATACTGATTTATATTGTATATATTAATATTTCATTCATATTTATTTTTCAATAGTACTCTATTGTATGAATATACCTCTCTTAGTTTATCCATTCACCTGTTGATGAACATTTGGGTTGTTCCAGTTTTTGGCAGTTAAGAAAAATGCTGCCATGAGCATTCTTGTACAAATCTTTCCAAAATTTAATTTTCTTTTTTTTTCTTTATTAGAGAAGTCATGGGTTTACATACAATCATGCATAAAATACAGGATTCCCATATACTACCCCACTACCAACAACATTGGTAATAGAACATTTGTTACAATTGATAAGAGCACATTTTTATAATTGACTTGCGCAAATCTTTTTAGGGATATATGTGGAATAGTATGGTAAGTGTATGTTTAACTTTATAAGAAACTTCCAGTTTTCCAAAATGTTTTTACCAGTTTATATTACTCCCAGATATGAACAAGAGCTTCCGTTGCTCCTCATGATTGCCAGACTTTTAAAACTTTAGGCATTTTGATGTGTGTGCGGGAGGATCTCATTGTGGTTTTAATTTACACTGCCCTGATGCCTCTCTCACTTGAAATGTGGCTGGTCCAAACTGAGATGTGCTGTTAAGTGTAAAATACACATTGGGCTTCAAAGACTTAGTATGAAAAAGAGGATTGAGAAACATTTCATTAATAATCTTTATATTGATTACATATTGGAAAAAATATTTTCAATATATTGGATTACACAAAAATATTATTAAAATCACTTTGCCTGCTTGTGTTTGGTTTTATAAGTGTGGCTACTAGGAAACTTTAACACATGTGGCTTGCATTTTATTTCTGTTGAACAATGCTGCTCTATAGTCTTAAAGAATTCCTCTCTTCTTCTCTACAGCTTTCTTCCTTTGAATGTTTGGTCTCTTCCAATCCCCATTCCATATTCTTCAGAGAAACCTCCCTGAATCTTCTCTTTGAGGCTTTGCAGACTTTACATTTAATCCAGAAAACCAAATTACAACATGGGGCCTGGACACAGGTTTCCCTAAGGGGCCTGTGGCGAATTGACCCTGGGAGTCCCTTACCTGGGAAGTAGACCTTTCCGAGGGCAGGCGGAACAGAGGGCTGGAGAGAAGAGGAGGAGGTTGGGGGATGCTCACCTAAGCCCCTCAGCAACTTTAGGGGCTCCCTCCCTGCCAACAAGCTCTGTCGCCACTTGTCTTTGTCTCAAGAGATGGCTTCAGGTGTTGAGCCCCACCCCCCCATACCTTTTCCCTCCAGTTTTCCTCTTGGTTTCATCTTTTCTTCTGACATAGGTCTTGTTTTCTGTCCACCTCCACTTGCTTGATTTTTCCTTTGGTTGTTTCCTCCACCTTCAGTCCTCCTTCCTTCACACCACTGGCCCTGGTACAGCTCTGCTCAGTCCTAGAGGAGACCCAGTTCCCAGAAATATGGCCCTGGCCTAGCTTTGGTCTTCCATTAGCCTGGAAGGGCCCACCAGGAGGACCTACCTTTTACCAGGTGAAGAAGGTAAAGATCCCTGGCTTTCTTTGGTGTTTCTGATAACAGGATGTCCATGACGTGTGAACATCTCTCCAGTGTCCCGTGGTACAGATTTGGTCTGCCCTGGGATTTTGTTCCCTAGGGCAATGTCCAGCTTTCTTTGTTCCCCTTCAGCCAGCCATACCTTGTTAAGGTCAAAGTACAACTGCCTTGCCAGCACACTGACTTATAATTTATTGCTTTGTTGAGGCAGCCTTGAATCAGGAGACTTTCCTTAAGTTTCTGCCTTTGACAGAAAGGTGGGGGTGTTTGTGGTGGTTATGGATATTACGGGAAGAGGTTGGGAAGATAAGTCACTGTTTTGTGGGAAGCACAGGCTTGGACAAGACAGATGCAATGAATAATATGGGACCATCACTGCAGACAGAATAAAATTAGGAAAGGAGGGATGAAAGAAGGAATGTAACACCAATTACAAGGCTCCAAAGAATGAGGCCATGCCATTTCTGGTACCCAAGATGTATAGTGTCTTGGAATTAAAAATTATATATATATATCACAAAGTGAAAAACGATTCCCTTTCCAATTCTCTCTCAGACTTATATCTATCTCAGAGAGAAAGTCTCAGTTTTGTGCTACTATTCCTTTATCATCTCTCAAATTCTTTTCTTTTTTAAAGAAAACCTTTTTATTTTGAAATAATTTCAAACTTATGGAAAAAATGCAAAAATAATACAAAAACAACCCAGAGAACTCCAATATACCCTATCTAGATACCCATATTTACCAACTTTTAACATTTGCCACATTTGTTATATCTATCTATCTATCTATCTATCTATCTATCTATCTATCTATCTATCATCTATCTATTTTCTAAACGTTTGAGAGTAGGTTGTATACATCAGGCTCCTTTAATGCTTAATATTTCCATATATATTTCCTAGGAATAGGAGTAAGTACAGTTATCAAGTTCAAGAAATTTAACATTGATATAAAGTATATAGTCTAATTTCTACTTTTCAATTGTTCCAATAGTGTTCTTTGGGCACTTTCTCCTTCCTTATTAGATCCAGTTCAGAATCATATATAGCATTTAATTGTCATAGTTTCTTTAGTCTTGTTTGAAAAATTGTGGTAACATATATACAACATAAAACTTACTATCTTAACCACTCCCATGCTTACAATTCAGTGGCATTAATCACATTAACGATGTTATGGTACCCACACCACCATCCATTACCAAAGCTTTTCCATTACCCTAAATGGACCCTGCACCCATTATGTATTAATTCTCCATCCACACACCCACTGCCATTGGAGTGGAATCATACAATATCTATCCTTTTGTGTCTGGCTAATTTCACTCAACATGATGTCTTCAAGATTCATCCATGTGGTGGCACGTATCAGAACCTGATTCCTTTTCATGGCTGAATAATATTCCACTATGTACATGCCATGTTTTGTTTATCCATTCATATATTCAAATACATCTTCCCATCCCTACCCCTCCCAAGAATATCATTCAGTGGGATTAGTCATAGTCACAATGTTGTAGTACCTTCACCGACATCCATTACTAGAACTTTCTTTTCACCACGAACAGAAACCCTGTACCCATTCTGCATTAACTCCCCATTACTCTGCCCCCACCCCTGGTAACCCATATTCTACTTTCTTTCTCTGAGTTTGCATAGTCTGATATTTTCTTTGTGGTTACCATGGGCCTTAAATTTAACATCCTAAATCTATAACAAGCTCGTTTGGTTTGATACCAACTTAACTTAGCATACATAAACTATGTTCCTGTATCCTTCTGCCCCTCCTCCCTTATGTAGTTCTTGTCATAAATTACGTATTTATGACATTGTGAGTCTAAACCATTGATTTATTGTTACTTTCTCTGCATTTGCCTTTTAGATGCTGTAAGAATTATATAAAGCAGAGTTACAAACCAAAAAATACAATAGTACTGGCATTTATATTTACCCATATCATCACCTATACCAGAGATCTTTATTTTTTCATGTGGCTTTGGTGATTCTTTCAACCTGTAGAGCTCCCTTTATCCCTCCCCTTCTTGTAGGTCTGGTCTATTGGTGATGTACTCCTTCAGCTTTTGTTTATTTGGGAATGTCTTAATCTCTCCCTCATTTTTGAAAGACATTTTTGCCAGATATAGAATTCTTGGTGGACAATTTTTCCCTTTCAGCACTTTAAATATATTGTCCCTCTGCCCTCTTGCCCCTGTAGTATTGCATGAGAGATCAACATTTAATCTTATTGAGGCTCCCTTATATGTGGCATGTTGCTTCCCTCTTGTAGCTTTCAAAATTCTCTTTTCTTTTATTTTCAACAAGTTGATTTTAATATGTCAGTGTGGGTCTATTTGGGATTTTCCTGTTTGGAGTTTGTTGAGCTTCATGGATGTATATTCATGTCTTTTCATTAAATTTGGCAAGTTTTCAGCCTTTCTTCTTCAAATATTCTCTCTGCCTCTTCCTGCCTGCCTGCCTGCCTGCCTGCCTGCCTTCCTTCCTCCCTCCCTCCCTCCCTCTCTCTCTTTCTCTCTTTCTCTCTTTCTCTCTTCTATCTCTCTCTCCTTCTGGGACTCCCACAGTGCATATATCAGTAAACTTGATGGTACTCCACCAGTTTCCAAGGCTCTATTCACTTTTCTTCATTCTTTCTTCTTTCTGCTACTCAAACTGAATGATTTCAGTGGTCTGATCTTTAAGTTCCCTGATTCTTCCTTCAGCTAGCCCCAGTCTGCTATTGGACCTCTCAAGGGAATTTTTCATTTCTGTTACTGTGGTCTTCAGCTCTGTCTGGTTCCTTTTCATATTTTCTGTCTCTTTATTGATATTCTCTTTGTGTTCCTCTATTATTTTCCTAATGTTCTTTAGTTCTTTGTCCATGCTTTCCTTTAGTACTTAGAGCATATTTAGGACCATTTTTTAGAAGTCTTTGTCTGTTATATCCCAGATATGGTCCTCTTCATTGATGGTTTCTAATGTTTTAATCTTTTCCTTTGCATGGGCCATCACTTCCTGTTTCTTTGTATGTTTTGTCATCTTTTGTTGAAACCTGGAATATTTGATAATTTAATGTGCTATTGTTGGTTTTTAGACCCAGTGTCTGTTTCTTAAGCTTGTTTCCAGCTTGTGTTATGACAGAGATGATCTTGAATACCAGAAGCTAACAAACAAACAAACAAAAAAAAAAGGAAGAAGAAGAAAAATATAACACCTTCCCCAGTCTTTGCACATTGGCCTTCTCTCCTTCAGAGCTTAGCCATACAATGAATTTGAAGAATAGCTGTAGGTGAAAGCATAGTGTTATCAGTGGTCCTTTTTATTTCAGTGGGGTTGGAAGTAATGTCCCCTTATCATTTCAGATTTTCATTATTTTCATCCTCTTTCTTTTTTCCTTTGTCAGTCTAGCTAAAGGTTTGTCAGTTTTATTGATCAAAGGACCAACTTTTGTTTTTGATAATTCTATTGTTTTGGTTTGTTTGTTTACGCTTTCATTTATCTCCACTCTAATCTTTGTTATTTCCTTCCTCCTGCTCACTTTAGGTTTATTTTGCTCTGTTTTGTAGTTCTTCCAATTTAGAGGATAGGTCTCTGATGTGAAGTCTTTCTTCTTTTTTAATGGAAGCATTAGCGCTATAAATTTCCCTCTCAGCACTGTCTTCACTGCATCCCATAAATTTAGGTATGTTGTATTTTCATTTCTGTAAAGCAGGCTGTTGGAATTTTGATTAGTATTGCATTGAATCCATAAATCAGTTTGGGTAGGACTGACAGCTTCATGATATTTAGTCATCCAATCCATGAACATGGAATGTCTTTCCATTTGTTTAGCTCTTCTTTGATTTCTTTTGGCATTGTTTTGTAATTTTCTGAATATAGGTCCTATACATCTTTGGTTAAATTGATTCCTAGGTATTTGACTCTTTTGTTGCTATTGTAAATGAAATTTTTTTCAATGGAATTTCCTCCTCAGATTGTTCAATACTAGTGTACAGAAACATTACTGATTTTCTCATGTTGCTCTTGTATCTTGCCACTTTACAAACTTGTTTATTAGCTCAAGTAGCTTTGTAGTAGATGTTTTGGAAATTTCTAAATATAGGATCATGTTATCTGCAAATAGAGTTTTACTTCTTCCTTTCCTATTTGGATGCCTGTTTTTTTTTTTTTTTTTTTTTTTT
>JAQZBX010098304.1:0-11601 GCA_029593785.1 Cabassous unicinctus | reverse complement strand
TTTGGTGCCCTGCCAGTGGGCCTTACTTTGGAATTTATGCTCCTCAGTGTGACAGAGCTGGAATCAGTTGTGGTTTTCCTACACCAAGCTCTTCTTCCCCTTCTATTTGAATGTATACTTAGTACTAAAGGTGATAGGTATATGTCCACGAGACTTAAACCTTTGAGATGTCCATGTGCCACCTGGGCCCTGAATCTGAACAAAGTTGCAAGGTCTACTCTCCAGTTCCTTGGAATCACCCAGGACAATTAACAAGAGATAATGATGGACAAGAATCATCCCAAGAAATAAAGAGTGGCTGCAACTGCAAGCAAGTTAGTCCTATCAATCTGCCCCATGGGATCTAAGTCCTTTCTCAATTACAGGTGTAATGGGCATCACCATCCCAAAATCCACAGGACTGGGGAATGAATGATGGACTGGATTAGACTTAGTGGTATTCTACTATAAGTTTATTGTGATTCTAGCAATGGAAGAACTTTTATCATTGATTTGGAGGCATTGTCCACTGGAAGTTCTGAGGGGCAGGAGAGAGAAAATCAGGTATAATAAGGGTGCATTTTCAAGATATGGAAATTGTCTTGAATGACATTGCAAAGATAAATACAGGCCATTATATACCTTGTCATAACTTTCAAAAATTTGTGGGGGAGAGTGTAAACTACAATGTAAATAATAATCCATGTTTAATGGCAATGCTCCAAAATATGTTCACCAATTGTAATAAATGTACCACACTAATGAAGGATGTTGTTAATGTGGGAAAATGTGGGAGGTGTAGGGAGCAGAGCATATAGGAATCCCCTATATTTCTATGTAACATTTATATAATCTAAATATCTTTTAAAAAATTAAAAAAAATATATACATATATATACTTAAAAAAATAAAAAGGAAGAAATGTAACCACTATGCATGGAGGTCTTTGACAAATTATCATGTTGAAAGCTGAAGGGCTGAACCAGGATTCCCAAATCTAGCTTGCTATCCCAAAACTTGCCCGATACTGAGGAAAAGCTTGTGGTCAGCTAAATCAGTCTAAGAAACAATCAAATCATAGTAGCTAGGGGTAAATGATTATTGTTTTTAATGGAAGTTTCAGGATTGGAAAGTAGAGCTCCCAGCATTGAAAAGACAATTTCACAGGAAGAAGAGTGGCCATTCAGATCCATGGAAATGGCGAATGCCTAAGGCAATAAATACATACTCTGGAAAAGTCAGATGCACAGAAAAGCCTGGAGAGGACCCTATTCTGGGCTGATCTTCTTGGGAGGAAGGTTGATATCTGAAGACAGAACCAGCTCACACTGACAATTTGCAAAGACTGTGAAAGATGTTCTTTGAGTTGTTTTGGCTGTTTGTGTTAGCTCCTATAACTCAATAAAATCTCTGTCATATCGATAGCTGGATATAAACACAAGGAATAGAGCACTCAGGGGCTAATTTCCAGAGTTAACACATTAAACTATTCTATGGTATTCAATAAAAGATTACAAGAAAAGCAAAGAAACAGTATATTAAGGACCAGGCAAAGGAAGACTATAAAACATCTCTAACAGTCAATAAAGAAAAACAGACTTAGGAGATACACAACAAGACTTTTAAAAACAAAATTAAATGTGCTCAAAGAGCTAAAGGTAAACACAGAGAAAAATAAAAGATACCAGGAAAATGATATCTAAACAAAATTAAATATCACTAAAGAGACAAAAGTCACAGAAATAAATCAAAATTAGCTGGAAACCAAAATAAATTAAATGCTCCCTAGGTGAATTCAATAACACATTAGAGCTGGCAACATAAAGAATGAATGAACTCTAAATAAGAGAATTGTCATGATTCAGCCTGAGGAGTAGAAAGAAATAGAGAATGAAGAAAAATTAATAGAGACTAAGAGACCTGCAGGGACACAATCAAATATACCAGTATACACATGCAGGTAATCCCAGAAGGAGAAGAAAGTGGCAAAGAGAATATTCAAAGAAATAGTGCCAGAAAACTTCCCAAATTTAATGAAAGATAAGAATATAATCAAAACAGAACCCCTACAAAACACAAACATTGTTAAATTCAAAGAGATCCATGGCCATCCATGACATAATCAAACTGTCAAATACCAATGACAAAGAGAAAATCCTGAAATTCAGCTGCAAGAGAAATAATATGTCATGTGCAAGTGGACAACAGTAAGCTTAAGGGCCAATTTCTCATCAGAGATACTGCTCAAGAAGGCTGTGGCACAAAATATTTAAAGAGCCAAAAGAAAATATTTGCCATCCAAGAATTTTATATTCAGTGAACCTCTCTTTTCAGCAAGATTAAGACAATGCCAGGATAATAAATACAAGTAAGCACATCATCAATAGACCTTCCCTTATAAACAATGCTAAAAGGAGAGCACCACATAGAAAGGAAAACATGCAAGAAAGTAGATTGAAGCAGCATAAGGAAATAAAAATCTCTGGTAAAGGTAATCAATGAGTAAATATAAAAGCCAGACTATTTTATTTTTAGCAATTATCTGCAGGGTTTAGTTTTCACAGAATTTAAAATGAAAATGAATACTAATTATGATACTTTTATGCATTTTATATATAGTTTCTGCATGTACAACATATATAATATAATTTATTACAAGAACAATAGAAGGTAAGGGTATTAAAGGGTATAGGACATAGTTTGAGTATAATAACAAAGGTAACTTGGTATCAAATCAAATGAGATTGTCATGGATTTACGATATTAATTTTAAGTCCCACTGTACTCACTGAGAAATTTTTTAAAAAAGTAACCAGAAGAGAAGGGACTCAAATAGTTCATTACAAAAGACCAAATAAACATTAAAGTAGGCAAAAATGTAAGGATTGAGGGGTAAAATGTATAAGATTTACAGAAACCAAATAGGAAAATGGCATAAGAAAGCCTTTCAACATCAGTAGTTACTTTTAAATGGATTAAACTACCAGTCAAAAGGCAGAGATTCAAAGAATGTATAAGAAAGCATGACCTAAATACTTTCTATTTACAAGAAACTCACCATAATTTGAAAGACATAAATATGTTGAACGTTAAAAGATGGAAAAATATACCATGCAAATAAAAATAAAAGAAGAGTATGTGCAGCTATAGTAATAACAGAGAAAATAGAATTTAACTCATAAACTTACCTGGTTCAAAGAAGGACACTATATATTGCTAAGGGCTCAATTCAACAAGAAAGTATAAAAATTATAAATACATATGCACCTAACAGCAGTGCCCTAAAATATATGAATTTCAAGTTGACAGATTTGAAGGGAAATATAGAATTCTATAGTAATAGCAGTAGATGTAAGTACACAACTTTCAATAAAGTTTAGAGCAACTAGAAGATAGATCAATAAGAAAATAAAATACTTTAACTATTCTAAAATCCAACTCTATCTAACAGATATATATAGATCACAGATGGAGAACTAGAATATTCACTATTGTGGAAATTATACAACTCATTCTTAAACAACCAATGGAACAAAAAAGAAATCACCAGTTAAATTAGTAAATAATTTGAGATGAGTTAAAACAAAAATACAACATACTAAAATATATGGGATGCAACAAAGGCAGTGCTGAGAGGAAAATTTATATTTATAAATGCTTATATTTAAAAAAGTAAAATAATCTCAAATCAGTGACCTAACCTTTCAACAGGAGGACACACAAAAAGAAGAGTAAACTATACCCAAAGCAAGTAGAAGGAAGGAACTATCAAAGATTAGACAGAAATAAAGAAAATAGAGCATAATAAAACAATAAAGAAAATCAATGAACTCAAAAGTTGTTTCTATGAAAAGACTATGAAAATCAAAAAACTTTTAGCTAGACTGAAAAGCAAAAAAGAGAAAGGATGCAGATCCTCTAAACAGAACAAATATTGTGAAAATATCTGGCAAATTGAATTATGCTCCCCAATTTGAACATGCTCTTGGTATTCTGGTGAGAATGGACCCATTTTTAATAAGATATCTTTAACACATTACTTCAGTTAAGATGTGGCCCCCCCCCCAAAAAAAAAAAGATGTGGTCCATATTTATCAGATTGGACTAGAATCCTAATTAGTGGAGTCCTTTATAAGCAGAGGGAAATTCAAAAAGAGAGAGAAGACACAAGGAGAAACCAGAAACCAAAGGTCAATGGAATCCATAGGAGAAAGGTAAATGAAGGAAGGGAGGGAGGGAGAGAGGGAGGGAAGGAGGAGGAGGGAAATGACAAATTGATCTAAAATAAGTGACCTAGCCTCACACCTCGAGGAATTTTTTAAAAATGGGCAAAATAAACCAAAAGTGAGAAAGAAGAAAATTATAAATATTTGAGTGAATAAATGAAATAGAAAATAGAAAATAATAAAGAAAATGAATGAAACCAAAGCTGTTTCTTTGAAAAAAATCAATAAAATCAACAAACTTTTTGTTAGACCAACAAAGAAAAGAAAGAGGGGAGCACAATTATATACATTAGAAAAGAAAGAGAGGGCTTTACTACTGACTCCATGGAAATAAAATCAATTACAAAAGGATGCTACACAGAATGTATGCCAGCAAATTACATAAATCATATGAATTCACAAATTTCTAGAAGAACACAAATTAACTACATAGCCTCTAGAAGAAATGGCAGACAATGACAACTTAAGAGATTGAATCAGTAAACCACAACTTCCCAACCCTGAAGTCCTACACCAGATAGATTAATGGGTGAATTTTACCAAATATTCCAAGAATTAACACCAATTCTGTTCAAATTCTTCCAAAAAGTTGAAAAGTAGGGAACCCTTACCAAATCATTCTATGAGGCCAGCATCACCAAATATCAAGGCAATATAAAGATATCACAAGAAAAGAAAATTACAGGCCAATACCTTCATGAATTTAGCTGAAACAATACAAAAGGAAATATTAGTAAACCAAATCCAACAACATATACACCATGATCCGGTAAGATTTTTCCCAGGTGTGAAATGGTGGTTAAACATAAAAAATCAATTCTATTAATGCAATCCATTAAAAGAATGAACATAACAAATAAAACATAATCACCCCAATTGATGCAGAAAAGGTGTTTAACAAAATCCAGCATCTCTTCAAAATGAAACCCTTAAAAATACAGGAATGAAAGGATGATGGAGGGAATATATGAAAAACCTACTGCTAATATCATACTTAGAGGTGAGAAACAGAAAGCGTTCAATCTAAGATCAGGAACAAGACAAGGATGCCCCCATCACCACAGTTATTCAACATTGTATGGAAGTTCTAGCCAGAGCAATTAGGCAAGACAAAGAGATGGGTATACAAACTGGAAAAGAAGTAAAACCTTCTTTATTTGCAGATGACATGATCCTCTTTAAAGAATATCTAAAAAAATAATTCAATAGGACGACTAAAGCTAAGAAACAAATTCAACAAAGTGGAGGGTTACAAGTTCAACATGCAATAGTCAGCAGTTTTTCCATTCACTGTTCATGAGCAATCTGTAGAGAAAATCAATAACAGCTAAAAGAATTCATTTAAGTAGTAATTAATTTAACCAAGGAGTTAAAGGACTTGTGCAAAACTACAATAATTGCCAAAATAAATAAATAAAGAGGGTATAATAAATGGTAGGAAAATCTGTGTTCAAACATTGGAAGACTAAAATGCTGTCAGTTCTATCTAAAGTACTATCTAAAGATTGAATTCAATTCCAATCAAAATTTTAATAGACTTCTTTGAATAAATGGAAATAAACAATCATCATATTTACGTTGAAAGCTAAGGGACGCATTTTAGCCAAATGATATTGAAAAAATAGGATAAGTTTAGAGGGCTCATACTTCTTTCATACTTAGTACAAAGCTACAGAAATCAAAAGAATGTGTTTCTGCCCCAAGTACAGAAATATGTGTTAATTATATTGAATTGAGAGTTCAGAAATAAACCCTAATTACATTTTGAAATGTTTGCCCTCAATGGGAAAAGAATAGTTTCTTCAACAAATTATGCAGGGTAAGCTAGATATCCATATGCAAAATAATAACAGTAGACCCTTTTCTCACACCATACACAAAAATTAATTCTAAATGGATAAAAAACTTCAATATAAGTACCAAAACTTGTAAAATTCCAAAATAATACATAGGGATATGTACTCAGGACATTTTATTAGGCAATTGTTTCTTATATTTTACATGAAAAGCACAAGTAACAAAATAAAAAAGATGAATAAAAAATTAAAATAATTGTGCATCAAAGGACATTATTAAGAAAACAAAAGACAACCTGTAGAATGGGAGAAATATTTGTAAACCTTAAATCTTATAAGAGTTTAATATTCTGAATATATATACAGAAATCTTACAAGTCAATGGCAAAAAGATGATAAGCCCTTAACATATGGATACTTCTCCAAAGATATACAAATAGCTAATAAGAATATGAAAAGATATTCAGAATAATTACCCATTAAGGAAATGAAAATCAAAACCACAATTAGATACCATTTCATACCACTAAAGAGTCAATTAATAAAAAAAGGAAGAATAATAAATTTTGACAAGGGTATGGAGAAATAGGAGTCCTTACACATTTTGATGTGATTGTAAAATGGTGCATTACTGTGGTAAAATTTGACAGTTTCTCCAAATTTAAGTATAGAATTACCATATGACCTATCAATCTCACTTTTAGGTATATACCAAAATACTTATAAGCTGGAACTCAAACAGATATTTGCAAAATGATGGCTCAAGGGACATTATTCATAATTGCCAAAAGGAGAAAGTAGTCCAAATGTCCATCAGCAGAGTGATAAACAAAATGTGGTATAATGATTCACGGGCTAATTTTTGGCCATAAGAAGAAATACAATTGCAATACATGCAATAACCTGGATCAACCTTGAAGATATAATATTGAGTAAAATAAGCCAGATGTAAAAGGACAATTATTGATCTATATCACTCATATGAAATAATTGTAATATGCAATTTCATGGAGTAAGAAATCAGAATAGAGTATATGATGGAAAGGCCTAGGATTGGACAATGGTGAGTCACTGCTTAATTGGTTTAGGTTTTTTGTTTGGGGTGATGGAAAAGTTTTGGCAATGTATGTTTGTGATGGTACCAAAATATTGTGAATATATTTAACACCACTGAATAGTATACCTGTAAGTGGCTAAAATGATTAAATGTAAATTGCATACATTACCAGAATAGAACTGAACAATACAAGAATGAATCATAACATAAACTAAGGCTTGTGTTTAATAATAATATAATGTTTTGGGGCAATGTGGTTTATGGAAACTCTGCTTCCTGCATTATATTTATGCAAATTATGAAAGCTCTAGGAAAAAAAAAGGAAAATAATCCATAAAAGGAAGACATTCCATGTATTTAGGATTGTTCAATCAATTTTGGACAAATGATAATTGAAAATAATTTAATAGATTTTTTCTTTTCTGTTGCTTGATTTTTCTAAAATTCTGAGTGCTTCACTTAATTTTCTTTTTTCATTTTCTGTAACTCTGCATCTCTGACAATTTTTTCCGAAAAGCAAATTATTAGATCAATGTATGCAGAAATAGTTAAAAAGTTTTATCTTTTTGGTGTGTATCTGTTTGTTTCTAACACTACATTAGTTTACCAAACCCTTTAACAATAATTACATCTAATTTAAATTCACATTTGACCACAGTATCAAGAGTTCTTGATAATAGGACACCAGGGGACAGAGAACATCACTCATAGAGGCACACACATTTTACTTTTCTAGGATCCACTTTAGAAAAAGAATCATGTAAAAGTGAACGGAATAAAATATTAAAAATAGTACTGCACAACACCACATATATAATTTACACATTACAAATAGTCTTTTTATGAAATGTATTGTTTTATCCTCACAAAATTTTGATGTAGTAGTGTTTAACTATTTTACAAAAGATTCTTGAAATCTAGATATTTCAATATTACATGAACAGAGATCAAAGAGAAAAGGAAAAGGAGAGGGACCCAAAAGGCATAGAGTGAAAGACACTGAAATGAGAACAGTTTGCAGGCTTTCTGGTGAAGGAAATAGGAAAGGACAGAGACCTGGGAATGTTCTGTGGAAAAAAATGCCTTCTGGGAGAGGATTAGAGAAGAAAACACAGCTGGTCCTCCCTCCCACTCACCTGTGCCTGGCCAGGGGAGCAGGAGTGAGAGCAGGAGGGTCCTGAGGCCCACACGTGATGTCTGCATCCTAGAGCCAAAGGATTGGATCTCTGTCTTCCCATGGGCCATTGTGGGACAGATCCTGGTTCAGTCTCATCCACGCCTGTCCAGAATCACTGTGACCTTTACTCCTGAACAGAAAATGACTCCTCACCACTCCCATATGTTGAAACATTAAAACAGTCAACAAGTGGACTCTGAACAAGCTGACTCAGCCTTTTATATATTATAGGTCCAGATAAGGAAGGAAGAAAAGTAGGACATGTTATAGATCACATGGTGAAACAAACACCTGGTACACAAAGAAAACTCTGATTCTAAACTACTTTTCAGACTTGGATTTCTGGGTCAAGGTTTCCTTTACTTGTCATATAGAAACCTACTCATCTGTTTTCTCAATTTTTTTTAAATGACTATTACACCAAATGTAAGGTATAGACTATAGTTAGTAGTAATATTTTGACAATATTCTTTCATAATTTGCAACAAATGTTCCACAACAATGCAAGGTGTTCATGGTAGAGTGATGTAAGTGACTCCTGTACGATATTATGAATGTTTGTTTCATAAATTCACAAATTTTGCTATCCACTTATTTTTATGTATGTTCATTTATGAGTGATAAACTTCAATAAAATTTTTTAAAAAGTGATGATTTCATTTATGTTACCAGGTAATGGGAAAAAGCAACAGTTTACATGGTGCAGGTGGGAATTCATGGGTAGGAGTGCTCATTGCAAATTTACCCATTCCTTAGCATCCCACAGACAGGAGGTGCTTCAGTGGGAAGTGCTACAATAAAGGTACTCCCCGACTTTGCTCTTCTTTTTTTGAGCACACATGGTATAGCCTTCTGTGTTGATACTAATATTTTGGGCTTAGTTGCTGACTGCATTCAGGTGTTTGCTGCCTGGCCAATCAACAGGAGACCCAGGGTCCTCTCCTGTGGAAACCTGAGTTTTCAAGCTGACCCACCACCATGAAGCAGAGAACCTCACCACTGAGAGAGAAGGAGCCCTCAGTGAACCAGATCCCTACCTGAGGAAGCATCTGAGGTCATTCACTAGATAATTCTGGTCAGTCAGCCGCTTATATCTTCCTTTACAAGAACTTATTGAACATTTTTCAAAGCACTCGCATTTGACTAAATACTGGGGATAAAAAGAAAAGTCATAAAGGAGCTCACCATCTAGTGAGAAATGATGCAAGTAAGTGGTAACAGTAGAAAGGGTTAGATCTGAGATGGAGCAGCATACTGCTGTTATGGGGATATGGAGAAGAAGCTTGTCTATAAATTTGTGAAATATTCAGAGATAAGCAATGCTGAGGGGATATTTGAAAGAGGTAGGAGAATACCTGCAGTGGAAAATGTACCAGAGAAGTGAACTAACATATCAGACTACCTCTGCATGACTGATGGAAAGAAGTAAGGGAAATGGTGAAATTTCCACAGGAGCTGAATCAAGAAAATGTTTAAGTTTCAGGCCACAGGGTTTAGATTTTTTCCTAGAGAAAAATCATTATATATTCCTATGATGAAAGCTACATAGGTGTAAAAAGCTGATAGGTATGCATATATAATGATTGGGTTGACATTTTAAAAGGCTTGTATTGTAGTGTGATCAATATTATTCCAACTTGAAAGAACGCAAATTCATTAAAGTTGAATGCATTTACAAAGAAAAATTTTGTAAGTAATCTCAGGGTGGAAAGATGGATCTTCACTACAAAAACTGAAGATGCTAAGGAATTGGTTGGAGTGGGAAAGAATACTTTTGCTTCATAAAACACATTTTCTGTGGGTCCTTAGCCTAGATCTATCTATTATTTCCATCCACAAAACATACATCATATATTTATCTATCTATTCATCCTTAAAAGTCTTGACTAGCTCTTTCAGGCAGAATTCTGTTGAACTATCCAGTAATAATTTACACCCTTTTATGTGAAATCCTTAAGAAGAAAACATTTAAAACTATACAGAAATAACCTCATAAAGATGGCAGAACATGAATTAATCAATACTGAAGCAAAACGTAATTCAATATTCAATTACATTAGATGATTACCCTGAAACCCAAACAGAAGAAATAGTTGATGAGATTCACAATTTGTTTATTGTCAAAGAGGAGGTGTATTTCTCAATAAAAGATTATGCCACTTTTGGAGAGCATCATAAACTGAGAAAGAAGTCTGAAATTATTCTAAGCATGATGAAAAGGCAGTGTTATTTTACGCATGGGCATGGCATGAGAAGATTTTCATTTTTAAAATATCACTCAGACTTGTAGAGCATGAATTGTAAGTGTCACAAAAGGAAGTAAGAAAACCAGCCAGAGAACTAATGAGGAAGTACTGGCAAGAAATGATGGTGGCTTAGATGAAAAAAGTAATTAAATTGGATATGAAGAGAAAGTTTTGAAATTGATATATATGTTTGTGATAGAGTCCAAAGGACTTGTGGATAACCTGTAAATGGGGATTACGTTGCAGAAGCATTAAGAATCACTCCCTAGATAATGAATCACCTATACAATTTGTAGGATAATGGTATTTTATTAATGTAGAAAAAACTGAAGAGGAATAGGTTGCAGGTGAATATTTATTAAGTGTTGTGTTTTGGCGAGGTGAAATTTGAGCTGCCTATTGCTCATTTAGTAGAGTTGTTACTAGCCAATTGAATAGGTTTGTCCATTAACTTAAGGAGGGGTTATAACAGAAGATATTTATTAGCCATTGGAATATAGTAACTTAAAATCATCAGAACATTTGAGAATATTTATGGAGATCACAAGGCTACAGAGAGGGAGGTTTGGAAAGAAATCTGAGGTGCTTTAACATTGAGAGATTGTATAAAAAACAGGATCTATCAAAGGAGCAGAGAAGGTGATGCCACTGAGTTTGGTGGACAAGAGAGCAAAAGTGTCCCAGAAACCAGGAGGAAACCATGCTTCAAGAAGGATGGCTCACTCAACAGTGATAAATGCTGCTGCCAGATGGAGTCAGTTCATGTGTTTGTTGCTTGAGTGGTCAGACCAGGGAGTCTGACTGGATTTGGAGAAAGAACAAATAGGAAATGAGTAGTAAAGACATCAAATGGAGACTATAGACCATGGTTAGTAGCAATGCTTCAGTATTTGTTCATCAATTGTAACACATGTACCATATGCATGTAAGATGTTATCAATAGGGGAAAATGTGAGAGGGGGAGTGGGTGGGGTATATGGGAATTCCCTATATTTTTGATGTAACTTTTCTATAATCTAAAATTTCTTTTAAAAGTTAAAAAACATTACAAAAAACTTAAAGTATACCAACTATGGATAATTCTTATGAGAAGCCTTTCTAAGGAGTTAATTAGAGAAAT
>JAQZBX010098303.1:0-11596 GCA_029593785.1 Cabassous unicinctus | reverse complement strand
TAGCAGCCAAGCAAACCGAACCTTAACCCTAACTCTAAACCTAAACAAACACTTTCTATAAAGCTAATCCTAACCCAAACCATAAATCTTAACCTAACCCTAACGTATCCATAACTCTAACCTTAACCCTAACCTAACACTAACTTAACCGTAAACCTAACCCTAACCCTAAGTAAACCTTAACCTACCCCAAAACCTTAACCCTAACATAACCCTATCCCTAACCCTAACCCTAAACCTAATCTAAATCTAACCCTAACCCAAATACTAACACTAAACCTAACACAAAACCACTGCATTGACTTAGGTTTAGGTAAAAGCTGTGTTTTTATATGTGAGTGAAAGCAAGGGTATAACAGCCAAACAAACCCTAACCCTAAACCTAAACCTAATGCTTACCCTTAAGCTAACTCTAACCCAAACCCTAACCTTAACCTAACCCTAACCTAACCCTAACCCTAAACCTTACTTTAACCCTAAAACTAACGTAACCCTAACTCTAACACTAACCCTAACTCTAACACTAAAACTAATCCTAAGTTAACCCTAACCCTAACCCTAATCCAAAACCCTAATGCTAAACTAACACTAACCTGAACCCTTTACCCAAAGCCTAAACCTAACCCTATGCCTAACTGAAACCTTACCTTAATCTTAACTCTAATCTAAACATAACCCTAACACTAACCCTAAACCTAACCCTAACCATAATCCTAATCAAAACCTTACCTTAAACCTAACCCTAACCCTAACACAACCAAAACCCTAAACCTAACTGTATCCCAAAATGTATTCCTAACATTAACCCACCCAAAACCTAACACTATACCTGACCCTAGCATTTACATAATGCTAACCCTAGGCCTAAATATAACCTTAACCCTAAACATAACCCAAACCCTAATATCACCGAAAACCTAACCCTAACCCTAAGCCAAATCTAAACCTAACCTGGGCCAAGCCCTAACCCTAAACCTAAACGAATTGCTAACCGTAACCCTAGACCTAAACCCTAACCCCAACCCAACCGTAACCATAAAACTAAACCTAACCCTATCCTTAACCCTATCCCTTACCCTAAACCATGGCATTGGCTAAGCATTTGGTAAAAGCTGTGTGATGATATATGATTGTAAGCAAGTGCATAGCAGCCAAACAATAATTTTATTTACCTTTCAAACTTGAAGTAACTACTGCATTCACAGAGTGTTAGGTGAAACCAGTGTCTTGAAGTTGTTTGTAAGTGAATACACATGCAATACAGCCAATGAAACAAGTTACTTTTTTGGTTTTCTTAACCAAAGAACTCAGTGTATTCAGCCAGTGTTAGGGAAAAGCAGTGTTTTCAAGTTGATTGTAAGTGAAAACACGTATATAGCAGTGTAAGAAGCAAGAATCTTACTTAGATTTCAAAAGTGAAGAAACCAGCTTTACCATAGTAAAAGCAGTGTTCTGACATTCATTGGAAGTGAAAACAGGGGCATAGTTGCCAATGTAATGAGTATATTTCTTAATTTGGAAAACCAAAGAAACCAGTGCTTTGACATAGCATTAGGGAAAAGAGGTGTTTTTACATTGATAATGAGTGAAAGCAAGCACAGAGCAGCCAAACAAACAAGGATCTTACTTAACTTTCAAAGATGAATTGACTCATGCATTCACAACGTGTTAGGTAAAACCAGTGATTTGACGATGATTTTAAGTGAAATCACAAGCATAGCAGTGAAAAAAACACAAACCTTATTAGGTTTGTAAAGTGAAGAAACCACTGCATTGGCTTAGAATTAGGTAAAAGGCTTGTGTATACATATGAGTCTAAGTAAGTGCATTCCAGCCAAACAAACTGTAACCCTAAAGCTAAAGCTAACCCGAACCCTAACCGTAACACTAACCCTAACCTTAACCCTAACCCTAACATTAAACCAAACCTAACCCTAGCTTAATGATAATCCTAAGCCTAACTGTAACCTCACCTCTCCTTAACCTAACCCTAAACCTATTCCTAACCCTAAACCTAACACTAACACTAAACCTAACCTAGCCGTCACCCTAACACTAACCCTGAACCTTACACAAAGCTTACCCCTAATCCAAAACCCTAACCCTACTCCTAACCCGAAACCTAATCCTAACCGTAACCTAACCCTAAATCAAAACCTAACTTATCCCAAAACCTAACACTAAAACTAACACAAACATTTACCCTCAACCTAAATCTAAACCAAAATCCTAACACTAGCCTAACAGTAACCCTAACCCTAAACCCAAATCCGTACGCTAACCCTAACACTAACCCTAACCCTAACCCTAACCCTAAACCTAAACCTAACCCTAAACCTAACCTTACCTCTAACCTTAACCTAACACTAACCCTAACCTAACCCTAACAAAAATCCTAAACTGAAACCCTAACCCTAACCCTAATCCTAACCCTAACCTATCCCTAAACCTAAACTTATCCCTAAACTTAACCCTAAACCTAACCCTAACTGTAAACCTTAATCCTAACCCTAACCCTAACACAACCCTGACCTTAACCATAACTGTAACCCTAAACTCACCCAAATGTTAACCTAACCCTAACCCTAACCTTAACCCTAAACCTAACCTAATGCTAACCCTAAACCTAACTCTAAACCAAATCCTAACCCTAACCTCACCCTAACCTTAACCTAACACTAACCCTAACTGTAACCCTAACCGTCACTCTAACCCTAATCTAACCCTAACACTAACTCTAACCTTAAACCTAACACTAACCCATAACCTAACCCTATACATAAAGCTAACCCTAACCGTAACTCCAAACCAAATTCTAACCCTAAACTCACCCTACTCTAAACTAAACCCTAACCCTAAGCCTAACTCTAACCAAACATAACCTTAACATAAACCCTAACACTAAACCTAACACTAAGTCTGACCCTGACCCTCACCCTAAACAAAAATCATAAGAAACACTGAACCATAACCCTAACACTAATCTAAACCTAACCAAAAACCTAACCCTAACCCTAACCCTAACCCAAACCACAACATTGGCTTCGGATTAGGTAAAAGCCATGTGTTCACATGCGAGTGAAAGGAAGTGCATAGCAGCCAAACAAACCCAAATACTAACCTTAACTCCATTCCTAATCTAAACGTATCCATAAAGTTAACCCTTCACAAAACCCTAACCCTTATCCTAACCCTAACCTAACGCTAACCATAATCCTAACCCTAACCTAAACCTTTCCATTAAGCTAATCCAAACCAAACCCTAACTCTAACCCTAACAGTAACCTAACCCTAAACATGAACCTTAACCTAACCCTAAACTTAACCATAACCATAACCCAAACCCTCATTCTCATCTAACCCTAACACTAACTCTAACCCTATCCTAATTCTAATCTTAACCGAAAACCACTGCATTGGCTTAGCATTAGGTAAAAGCAGTGAGTTCACATGAGAGTGAAAGCAACTGCATAGCAGCCAAACAAAACCAAACTCTAATGTTAACACTAACCCTAACGTGAAAACCTTACCCTAAGCCAAACCCTATTCCTAACCCTAACCTCACCTTAACCTCACCCTAACCCTAACACTAACCCTAACCCTAACACTAACTCTAACCCTAACCTCACCCTAACACTAAACCTAATCCTAAATTAAGAACTAAACTTAAGACTAACCCTAACGCTTACCCTAACCCTAACCCAAAACCCTAAACCTAACCCTAAGCATAAACCTTACCCTAAACCTTACCTAACCCTAAACCAAAATCCTAACCCTTACACTAACACAAACCTCACACAAAACTTTACCCTTACCCCAACCATAATCTCACCCTAACATTTGCCTAACACTAATCCTAATGTTAACCCAAACCCTAAACCTAACTTAAACTTAACCCTAAACCTAGCCCTGACCATAATCCTAACCGTAAGCCTAAACTCACCCTAACCTTAACCTAACCCTTACACTAAACCTAACGTTAACCCTAACTCTAACCTGACCTAATCATAACCCTAACCCTAACACTAAACCTAACACTAATCCTTACGGTAAATTTAACCCTAAACCAAAACCCTAAACCTAACCTAAACCTAAACACTAAACTTATCCCTAACCCTAACCTTAATCCTAAACTTAATCCTAACCAAAACCTTAACACTAACCATAACCCTAACTAAACACTAATCCTAATCCTACACTAAAACTACCCATAACACTACTCCTAACCCTAATCATAACCCTAACTCTAACCATAATCTAACCATAAACTTAACCTTATTCCTAACCCTAACCCTAACCCTAATCCTAACCCTAAGCCTAACACTTTCCCTCACCTAACCCTAACCCTGACCCTAACCATAACCCTTAACCTACCCTAAACCTAACAATAAATCTAACCATAACACTAACCCTAAACTAAAACCATTGCATTGGCTAAGCATTAGGTAAAGGCCGTTTGTTCACATGTGAGAGGAAGCAAATGAAGAGCAGCCAAACATACCATAACACTAAATTTAACCCTAACCCTAATAAACCCTACAATATAGCTAAACCTAATCCAAACCCTAAACATTAACCTAATCCTAACCTAAACCTAACTGTAAACCTAACCCTAACCCAACACTAACCCTAACCCTGATCCTAACCCTAAATCTTACCATAATCTAACCCTCACTCGAAACCTAACACTAACCCTAATCTAACCATAACACTAAACATAACCCTAACCATAACCCAAAACCACTGCATTTGCTTAACGTTAGGTAAAAGCCCTGTATTCACAAGTGAGTGAAAGCAAGTGCATAGCAGCAAAAAAAAAAACAAATACCGAACCTAAATCTAACCTTAAACTAACCCTAACCTAACACTAAACTTAACCCTAAAACAAACCTTAACCTAACAGTAACTCTAAACATAAACCTAACCCTAAAGCCTAAAACTAACCCTAACCCTAACCCTAATTCTTAACCTAACCCTAACCATAACCATAACCCTAACACTAAACCAAACACTAACTCTAACCCTAACACTAATCCTAACCCTAACCTAACCCTAAACCTAAAGTTAACCATAACCCTAACCCTTAACCTAATGTAAACTAACCCTATCCCTAACCCAAACTCTAACCCTAAACTTAAACCTAATCTAACCCTAACCCTAAACCTAAACCTAAACCTATCCTTAACCTTAAAGCAAAACCACTGCATTGGCTTAGTATTAGGAAAAAGCAGTGTGTTCACATGTGAGTGAAAGCAAGTGGAAAGCAGCCAAACAAACCCTAAACCCAACACTAACCTTGATCTTAACCTAACCCTATTCAAAAAGCTAAACCTTACCCAAACCATAAAGCTTAAGCTAACCTTAACCTAACCCTCACTCTGACCCTAACCTTAACCTAACCCTAACACTAACACTTACGCTAAACCCTAACCCTAACCCTAATCCTAACCACACCTTAAAATTAACCTAAAACTAACCCTAACCCTAAACTTACCTCTAATGCTAACCTAACCCTAACACTAACCCTAAGCCTAAACCTAACATTAACCCTAACCCTTGCCCTAAACTAACCCTAACCCTCAACCTAAACCAAACCCTAACCCAAAACTACTGCACTGGCTTAACATTAGGCAAAAGCTGTGTGTTCACATGTGAGTGAAAGCAAGTGCATAGCAGGCAAAAATCCCTAACCTTAACCTTACCCCTAACGTAACCCTATCCATAAAGCTAACATGAACTGAAACCTTTTTCCTAAACCTAACCCTAACACTAACCCTAACCTAAACTTAACCCTAACGCTAACCCTAAACCTAACCCTAAAGTAAACCTAACCCCAACCCTAAACTTAACCCTAAACCCTAACCCTAACCATAACCTTTACCTTAACATTAAACTTCTCCTAACTTTAACCTAACCTTCCCCTAACCCTAATCCTAACCATATCCAGAGCCCTAACTTTAACCCTAACCTAACCCAAACCCTAACCTTAACCCTAAACCTTACACTAACCATATCCCTAACCCAAACTCTAACCCTAGGCCTAAATCACTGCTTTTGCTTACATTAGGTAAAATCTGTGTGTTCACCTGTGAGTGAAAGCAAGTGCAGAGCAGCCAAACAAAACCTCACTCTAACCGTAAACCTAAACCTAACCCTAAAGCTAAACCCTAACCTTAACCCTAACTTCACCCTAACCTTAACCTAATCCAAACCCTAAACATAACCCTAACCCTAAACTTAATCTAACCCTAAACTAACAATAACACTAACCCTAAACCTTAACCTAAAACTAACTCTAACACTCAGCCTAACCTTACCGCAAAACTCTAACCATAACCTAACTGTAATCCAGCCCTAACCCTAACCTTAATCCAACCCTAACCCTAACCTAACACTAAATCTAACCCTAATGCTAACTCTAACACTAACTCTAACCCTAACCTAATCCTAACCCAAACCCTCACCCTAAACCTAACACTAACTCTAACCATAATCCTAATCCTAAACTAACCATAACCCTAACCATTTACCCAAACCCTAACCCTAACCCTAACCCTAACTGAATCCCTAACCTTAATCCTAATCCTAACCTAACCGTAACACTAACCATAACACTAAAAATAAAACTTAACCCTGACCATAACCCTAACCCTAATCTAAAGCTTACCCTAACCCTAAACCTGACCCTAACCAAAACCCTAACCTGAAACCTATCCTAAAATGTAATCCTAAACCTAACTTCACCCTAAACCTAACACTAACCCTGACCCTAGCCTTTACCTAACCCTAACCCTACCATTAACCCTAACCCTAAACCTAAACCGAATCCCTACCCTAACCTCAACCTAAACCTAACCCTAACCCTAGCCCTAATCTAAACCTAACTTAGGCCTAAACCTAACCCTACCCTAACCCTAACCCTCACCATAAAACAATGCATTGAGTTAACTTTTGGTAAAAGCCTTGTGTTGACATATGAGTGAAAGGGCAGCCAAACAAACAATAAACTTACTTACCTTTCAAACTTGAAGTAACTAATGCATTCACAGAGAATTAGGTGAAACCAGTGTCGAAATTGATTGTAAGTGAATACACATGTAAAGCAACCAATGAAACAATTCCCTTTTTTGGTTTTCTTAACCAGTCTCACTTCATTAAGCCAACGTTAGGGAAAAGAAGTGTTTTAAAGTTGATTGTAAGTGAAAACACATGCACAGCATTGTAAGAGACAAGAACATTACTTACATTTCAAAAGTGAAGAAAGTGCAACTTTGGCATAGTAAGAACAGTGTTTTGACATTCGTAGTAAGTGAAAACAAGGATATACCTGCCAATGTAATGAGTATATCACTTGATTTGGAAAACTGAAGAAACCAGTGCTTTTAGCATAGCATTAGTGAAAAGCAGTGTTTGACGTTGATAATGAAGAAAGCAAGCGCATAGCAGCCAAATAAACAAGTAACTTATTTACTTTCAAAGTTGAATTCACTCCTGTATTCACAGCGTGTTAGGTAAAACCAGTGTTTTGAATATTATTTTAAGTGAAATCACAGGCATAGCAGCCAAGAAAACAAAAATCTTATTATGTTTGTAAAGTGAAGAATCCCCTGCATTGGCTTAGTATTAGGTAAAAGACGTGTGTATACCTGTGAGTGAATGTAAGTGCAAACCATCCAAACAAAACATAACACTAACCATAACTCTAACGCTAAAACCTCACCCTAACCCTAACTCTAACCCTATCCATAAGCTGACCCTAACCTTAAACTAACAATAACCCTAACCCTTACCCAAAACCCTAACCCTAACCATAACAGTATTGCTAAACATAACAAAAAACCCTAACACTAACCCTAATCCAAACCCTAAACATAATCTCACTCTAATATTTACATAACACTAAACCTAACCCTAACCCTTAACATAACCCTAACATAGCCATAAATATAAACATAACCCTAACCTAACCCTAACCCTAACCCTAATGCTAACCCTAAACCTTAAACCTAACTGTAACCTTAGCCCTGACCCTAAGACTAATCCTAACCCTATATGTAACCCTAAACCTAAACTTCTCCCTAACGCTAAATTCAACCCTAACACTAACCCTAATCATAACCTTAATCTATCCCTAAACTAAACCTTAACCTTAACCTTAAACCTAACCGTTACCCTAACCTAAACCTTACCCTAAGCCTATCCCTAAACCTAATCTAACCCTAACCCTAACTCTAACACTGCACCTAACGCAAACACTAACCCTATCCGTAAACCACTGCATTGGTTTATCATTAGGTAAAAGCCCTGTTTTCACATGAGAGTGAAAGCAAGTGCATAGCACTCAAAGAAATCTTAAGCCTAATCCTAACGTTCAACCCTCACCCTAACTGTATCCTTAACCCTAACCCTAACCCTAACACTAATTCTAACCCTAACCTCACCCTAACACTAAAACTAAACCTAAATCTAACATTAACCCTAAACCTAATGCTAACCCTAACCCAAAACCCTAAACCTTACCCTAACCACAACCCTAACACTAACCCTAAATCTAACCCTCACCGTACTCAAACACGGACCTGAATCCTAAACCAAACAATAAACCAAAACCTAACAAAAACCCTAACCCTAACCCTAACCATAACCCTAAGCTTAACCCTAAAACTAACCCTAACCAAAACCACTGCATTGGCTTAGCATTATGTAAAAGCTGTGTTTTCACATGAGACTGAAAGCAAGTACATAGCAGCCAAGCAAACCCTAACCCTAACACTAACCCTAACCCTAACCCAAATATAACGCTAAGCCAAACCGTAAAACTAAACCAAACACTAACTCTAACCTTAACTTTAATACTAACCCTAACCTAACCATAACCCTAAACCTAACCCTAACCTTACCTATACATAAAGCTAAACCTATCCTAGTCCCTAACCTTTAACCTATCCCTAATCTAACCCTAACTTTAACCCTATCCCTAACACTTAACCAAATCCTAACTCTAACCCTAACCCTAATACTAACCCTAATCTAACCCTAACCATAAACCTAAGCCTAAAACTAACCCTAAGCTTTACCATAAACTAACCCTAACCCTAACCCTAATCTAACCCTAAATCTAACCCTAAATGAAACCCTAACAGAAACCCTGATTCTAAAGCTAAACAACTGCATTGGCTTAGTATTATGTAAAAGCCATGATTTCACATGTGAAAGGAAGCAAGTGCATAGCAGCCAAACAAACCCCAACCTTAACCCTAACCCTAACTCTAACCCTAACCCTAATGCTATACCCTAACCCTAACCCTAAACCTAACCCTAACATTAACTCTAACCCTAATCCAACCCTAACAGTAACCCTAACCCTTAACCTAACACTAACCCTAACCCTAAACCAAACCCTAACCCTAACCCAAAACCCTTATTCTAACATAATCCGAACCCTAACCCTAACCATAATCTATCCCTAACACTAACCCTAACCCTAATCTAACCGTATCCATAAAGCTAACCCTAACCCAAACCCTAACTCTAAACTTAACCCTTAACTTAAACTAACCCTAACCCAAACCTAATCCTAAAAGTAACCCTAAACCTAACCCTAACACTAAACCTAAACCTAAATCAAACCCTAACTCTAACCCTAAACCTAATCTTAACCCTAACCCATCCCTGACCCTAGCCTTAAATCTAACCCTAACCCTAACACAAAACGCTTACCTTAACCCTAAACCCAACATTTACTCTAACCCTAACCCTAACCCTAAATCTAATCTTACCCTAACCTTTACCTAACCCTAACCCTAATCCTAACACTAACACTAACTCTAACCCTAACCTACCTCTAACCCTAACCCTAACCCTTAAACTAACAGTTACCCTAACCCTAACACAAAACCATAACCCTAACCCTAACCCTAACCCTAAACCTAAACCTAACCCTAAACTTAACCCTAAACCACTGCATTGGCTTAGCATTATGCAAAAGCTGTGTATTCACATGAGGTTGAAAGCAAGTACATAGCAGCCAAACAAACCTTAACCCTTACCCTAAAAGTAACCCTAACCCTAAACCTAGCCTTCACCTAACCCTAACCTTACCCTGTCCCTAAGCCTAACACTAATCTATCTCCAACCATAACCCTAACCCTATCCCAAACAAATACCTTAACCTAAACCTAATCCTTACACTAACCTCACCCTAAACTTAACCCTAACCCTACACCTAATCCTAATCTAACCCCAATTTAACCCTAAACCTAACACTAACCCTAACCCTAAACCTAACCTTAACTCTAACCCTAACCATAAACCCCCACCCTAACATAAACCTAACGCTAGCCCTAAACCATAACCCTAACCCTAACACTTAATCTAACCACAACCCTAACACTATAAAAACCCTATCCATAACCTAACCTTAACCCAGCCTAACCCTTACCCTAACCCTATCTGAACCCTAAAACACTGCATGGGCTTAGCATTAGGTGAAAGCAGTGTGTTGACATATGTGTGAAAGCAAGTGCATAGCAGCAAAATATACCCTAACCCTAACCCTAACCCAGTCTAATTTAACCCTAATCCTAACACTAACCCTAAACCTAAACCTAACCATTTCACTAGCCCTAAACACCTGCATTTGCTTAGCATTAGGTAAAAGCTCTGGGTTGACATATGAGTGTATGCAAGTACATAGCAGCCGAACAAACAAGAATCTTACTTATATTTCAAACTCTAAGTATCTCCAGCATTCACAGAGAGTACGGTGAAAACAGTGTCTTAAAGTTGATTGTAAGTGAATACACATGCAAAGCAACAGTGAAACAAGTTTCTTTTTTGGTTTTCTAAACCAAAGAACAAACTGTATTTACCTACCATTAGGGAAAATCAGTGTTTTCAAACATTTTTTAAGTGAAAAATATGCATTGCAGTGTAAGGAACAAGAATCTTACTTAGATTTCAAAGAGAAGAAACTGCAGCATTGGCATAGTGAAAACTGTGTTTTGACATTTGTTGTAAGTGAAAACAAAGGCATATCTGCCAATATAATGAGTATATAGCTTAGTTTTGAAAACAGAAAAAAACAGTTCTTTGGCACAATATTAGCTAAAGGCAGGATATTTACATTAATAATGAGTGAAAGAAAGTGCCTTGCAGCCAAACAAACCCAAACCCAAACCAAACTCTAAACATAACCCTAACACTAAAAACTAACCCTAACCCTAATCTAACCCTAACCCTAACACAAACCCTAACACTATCCTGAACACAGACACTTACCATAACCATAATCCTAACTCTAACCCTATCCCTAAACAACTGCATTGGCTTATCATTAGGTAAAACCATGTGTTCACATGTGAGTGAAAGCAAGTGCATAGCAGCCAAACCCAAACCCTAACCCTAAACATAACCCAATCTTAACCCTAACCTAACCCTAGCCCTAAACTAACACTAGCCCTAACACTAACCCTAACCTTAAACCTAAACAAATCCTAACCCTAACCTTACCCTAGCCTTAACCTAAGCCAAACCCTAAGCCTAAACCTAAGCTTAACCCTAACACTAACCCTTAACCATAAACCAAACCTAACTC